>LQRL01129298.1:14826-30549 GCA_001703475.1 Hydroides elegans | reverse complement strand
TTTGAGAAAGACGTTGTGAAAAGGACGTTGTGAGAAAGACATTGTGAGACAGACGTTGTGAAAAAGACGTTGTGAAAAAAACGTTGTGATAAAGACGTCGGGAAAAAGGCGTTGTGAGAAAGTTGTTGTGAGAAAGACGTTGTGAGAAAGACGTTGTAAAAAAGACGTTGTAGGGACGTTTTGAGAAAGACGTTATGAGAAAGACATTGTAAGACAGCTGTTGTGAAAAAAATGTTGTGAGAAAGACGTTGTGAAAAGAACGTTGTGAGAAAAACGTTATGAGAAAGACATTGTGAAAAGGAAGTTGTGATATGCATGTAGACGTTGTGAGAAAGATGTTGTGTGAAAGAAGTTGTGAGACAGACGATGTGAGTATGACATTGTGAGAAATAAGTTGAGAAAAAGACGTTGTGAGAAAAATGTTGTGAGAACGACGTTATGAGAAGGACGTTATGAGAAAGATGTTATGAGAAAGACGTTGTGAGAAAAACTTTGTGCGAAAGATGTGAGAAAGACGTTGTGAAAAAGATTAAAAATATAACCTACTGTTTTGATCGACATATATTGGTGGCAAAGAATGTATGTTGCATATGCTGTGGGCTTTGCATATCTGATGTCTTTGTTTTTTTGATGTTATGAGAAAGATGTTATGAGAAAGACGTTGTGAGAAAAATTTTGTGAGAAAGATGTGAGAAAGACGTTGTGAAAAAGATTAAAAATATAACCTACTGTTTTGATCGACATATATTGGTGGTAAAGAATGTATGTTGCATATGCTGTGGGCTTTGCATATCTGATGTCTTTGTTTTTTTCCAGTCCTGACCATGCTAAATCAAATACTTATTGAAAGTCCACGGGGGATCGAAGGCCTTTAGCCTCTAGTTTAATGATGTTTTCGTTTAACTGTGCAAAGGTTAAGGTCATGTACCTTGTTTTATTATTCCCCTGACATTTCTTCATTTCCTCTCCTTTCGTTTTCTTCTTAAATAGTTTATTCCACAGTGAGCCCCTCTTGGATTTCGTTAGCGGAGTTTCATCATACCTTCAGAACATTAACATAAAATAAAATATGATAACTACACTCGCTTTAATATGCAGTTTATATATATTTAGAAATATTATTTTGTATACCGTTTATAATACTATAGGTATCGGGATTATTCTATTTGACATTTACTTTGCGTTAATCCCAATAATATTGAACGTTTTTATCAAAACTTCCTTTAAATATACAGTAGACTTATATATGCTATGGTCTGCTATGCTATGCTATGGTCTCCGTTGGAATACTTGCGCCAACGTTGGCGTTCTTGGCGAGCACCGAATCTTACCTGACCACACTATAATGAATATATTATTCACTCTCTAAACATTAGAAATCAAACGATAGAGACAAGCAGTGGTTATATCTCAAATGAGAAGCCAGTTTATTTTCATAAAGCTATGTTGTTGAAAATACATTGCAACCAAGAATTATATATGTTTTATATAGTCTATGTTGCGAAATGACACAAAGATTTACCTGTTTGAAGAAGCTTTATCCTGTTTTGCTTCTTTTTCCATTTTTATTTCAAATAATTATGATGGTTTTTTTGATACTGCCATACATATGACATTCAAGTTTTCTTCCTTACATGTAGGTCATGGCAACATAATGTATTTTTAGATTATTTGGAATTTCCTGAACACGAAATAAGCACCGCACGTAAACAAATGAAATGCATCTGAGGTAGAATTCTAAAAATACAAATATAAAAAGCAAAATTCAAACGCATTGACAGGGCTGTACCTTAACTTAAATTCGCGGTCGCAGCCGTGCGACCTACTGAAAATAGAAAGTCGCACGGCGGAATTTCAGGTCACAAGCAATATAAATTAATAATGAATGGTAGATATGCATATGACGCTCTAAAATTTAGCGTCAACAGAGTAAGCCGGACTTGCGACTTTGCGACTTCGGCGCGAACTCTGTTTTAGAGGAGAATATATCAAAAAGGCAATTTTTGATAATTGATTTATAGTCGATGTGAGACAATCAGCTACAAAGTACAAAGCAAATATAATAAATGAGCACTGCACATAATGTGTCATTAAACTTAGAAACAGCTGTTTGAGATGTTTATTGTCATAGGAAATAAAAACATACAAAGCATACAAGTGTACATTATGTTAATATTTGGCCTAAAAGAACTATTTGTTTTTGCTTAAATGTGACCGCATTTGCACAGAAATTGGGATATATAAGATCCCAAAATGTTGGTCGCACGTTCTGCGACCTAATAAAAATCCCATGTCGCACGGCCAATTTTCAGGTTGCATTTGCGACCAAGGGACCGCCAAGGTACAGCCCTGCCTTTAGGACATAAGTTCGAAATATATTTACTTAGTATATTCGAATTAAACAACATCTGCTAAGGAGTGTCGTTTTAAATTATCCTTGAATAGCTATGCCACTCCAGGGATGCAAAAAAACTCATTTTCATATTCAAACTCGTCAGGAGGTCAATAATGGGAAATGCAAACCGTCACAATGTTAATTCCGTCAAATGTGGGTGGTGGCAACGCATCGTTATAGAATAAATGTGTGAGCTCCAAGCAATTTGCACTCGCCAATCAAACTGTTCACTCGCTATGGCGAGTGTGGTGAATTATATCTGCATCCCTGCACTCACACGCCCTTTGGAAACCAAGTTACGGTAAATCTCACATATTTGGTGCAGTCAAAAACCTCCTTTGTAAATCAACTTCTCCTCCCCTCAAATAATCATTAAAAAACAAAGATAACCCCGTGGTCCAATTTACCCATCCATCTAGTATTTCCAAGCCACCCCCCCCCCCATTTCCGCCACAGTAGCTGACATTAACATAACTTCATACACAAGCAATTAATTCTGTAAATCCAGAATGGCCTGACCCGGATCAGATGCTGGAGAAGAAGATGCTCGTGTACAGAGCCAAGGTGCAGGAGAAGCTGAAACGAACGACATCAAACGACAGCCTCGGGGGTCTCTCGCCACCCTCCTCCGCACATGGTGAGAATGCCGAGGAAATTAGACTGTTATATATCTGTTCTTATTTCATATATTATGTTCACCCTTGAATTATTTATGCTTTCCTTGAAAAATATCGCTGTGATCAAGTTTAAGCTCTAGCGTAGTTGTTTTTCGTTTAGTGCATATTGCGAGCATAACACAAAAGGAAATATCAAGGAAGTAGTGACGCATGATAAATAACTGTTGTTTTGTGGTTATAAGTTTGGCCATTAATTATTGTGTGTGTATATCTATTAGTTAGTCTTTTTAACTGAGACCAAAACAAATGCTTATCGAAACTTCATGTTTGTTAGAAAGGATGTGCTATTGCTTGATATAAAATCAAAATATCAACTTTAATGTAGAGGTCTATAGGCTACTATTTAATTATTTCAGTGATCAAACTGCAGGCGAGTGAACTGCTAAAATATTTTAATAGCGACGGCACTCCCGTCGACACCGACCTTCAACCCCTTCAGGTCAAGGTCAGTGCACTTTTCGTTTGCCTTATGCCAGGTGTCTATATAAAAACTGTTATAATCCTTTATTCGCGATATAATATTATGATCATAGTTGACCTAATGTGTTTTGATGTAAAGTGTGTATGTGATATAACAGTTCTCAAAATAGGTGACATTAAATTCCTCATTTCATTCTTGAACCATTCCTTTCTGTTTACACAGAAGAGTCGCCTACGCAAATACGACAGCGGCGAGTTATGCAAGAGCGAGTGGCCCCAATGCAGTCATTACAAATACCACGATGTGTAGTACGTATATTTGACGATCTATAAACTTACATATTATAAGCAACAAAAGCTAAATAGATATAACTTTATGTGTCAAAATGATATGTCAAATGAGTTTTTAACGCAGTATTTTGTGAAGGGCACTCCACGACCAAATTTTTGATACATTGAAATAACGAATAAATTGTCAAATTTAGAAAAATAATTTTTACACAAAGGTGTTCCTATTTTTGTAGATAGCTGGCCTCATTACGCGTATCTAGCTAGCTAGAACCCAGAGAGGAACACCTTTTGTGATAAAAATGATAATTATCGTATAAAAATGATAATTATCGAAAAAGATGTTCCTTAAATTCGTGTAGCTAGATGGCATTTTTTGAAAGTTAGCTAGATCAATTTTGAAAAGGAACATCGTTTTTGAGGAACACCTCGTGGGATGCTCTTCTTTTGTAATATTCGTTTACACTAAGCTTTGCTGTTCAATAAGATTAACGATCCTTAAATACACACATGTTTATTCTGCAAATAAAAAAACTAATTCATCGCTACTCCGACAAAAATAAGGAAGCAGAGCTCAGTTGTACTTAAAAATGAAAAACAATATCCGGCATTTGATAATGATCCAATACCTTCGATTCACTATTCTCGTTTATCAACCCAGTAGGTTACATACACTTATACTTTTTCGCAGCTACAACGTGGGCGAATCCCCCGAAAAGCGCGCCACCAAATGCGCACGTCTTTCAGAGCGCATGCGCACAGCTGAAACGGCGAGCACGTGCACGTTGTCGGGATCACGTGACTCAACTCTGCGCGTGCCCAGTGTGCCACGTGACGGGGTTGGTGCAAGAAGGAGGCGCAACTCGGTGTCACGTGGTGTTAATACGCCAAGGCGCTTAAAAAGTGTCACGACACCCACGCGGTGAGTGAGCGGTTTCAGAATTGAAATGTCTTGTTGACAATAGACAATTGGCAAATAATATATAATAAATCGACTTTAGGTCAAACATTGTTTGTAGCCTATAGAATTCTTTATTATGGCTAAAATTAAAGATAGTTCTAGCAGAGAATATGTCGATTACAAAATCAAAAGTTATATTTAAACTTTTTGTTTCGCCAATATTGAGGTCGTGATGTATAGCTCATGTTACTTTTGTATCAATATTTTAATCAAGGCGGAGTAGATTGCACAAGACACCAAACAGTCGCGAGCGAGGTCGCAAGCGTTCTCTCTCGAACACGAGAACGCCACCTCGCGCAAACAGGTAAGCAATGCCATGGAATCAACACATAGGTGTTTAGTTATTGACATATGTATGTGCAATGACGATAGTGAAATAAGGGTTGAGAAAACTCAAAACCTATGGGCTGATAATCTCCCTTTGAAGGGAGCTTCTCAACATTTTCCCAAACATTATGATAACTCGTAAGCTTATTTTCCGAAGGGTCGTTAGTCAGTCTGAAGGGCAAAACATTCAAACTAATACTTACCGGTATACTATATAGTAAATGTGAAGGGATGAAAAATATATGTTTTGGTTTTAATAAAAAATATATTTTGCATTATAATGTTTTACTGCATTTACATG
This sequence comes from Hydroides elegans, assembly GCA_001703475.1. NCBI lineage: Eukaryota > Metazoa > Annelida > Polychaeta > Sabellida > Serpulidae > Hydroides > Hydroides elegans. Next base: position 25,180 of record LQRL01129298.1, on the reverse strand, counting down.
TAGTATGCGTCATTCGATGCAATGTCCTTTATTCCTCGTGTGTTATTTTTGGGTACTGAAAAAGATTTCGTATGATTAAGCCATTTTCGACAAATTTACTACCATTAACATGTCATCGAGGTTAAAGTTAATCTACCATCTTTATTTCCAGTTCCGAAAAAGCAGGACCGCAAAGAAAGAGAATGCGCCCAAGTGTGGATACAACACCCAAACGGGATGCTAAAATTACCCCCGTCACCCGGGCCGCGCGCCCCACACAGGTACATTTATGAATCAGGATGTGGATTTTAAATCTATATTTATTTTGTTGAGAGAGATCGAGGTCATTGTGTAGCTATAAAAGATGTTACAAGCATGTTCACATGATTGCGACCTAATGGCGCCAATTTCTAACCACTTTAATCAGTGTGAGGAACCCTTTCAATATGTTGAAATACCACACACTAAAGAGTATTGCTGAAAATAATACGATTGAATGAATAGGCAATACATGTAGTATTCATGATGAATATTTGGTAAAAAAGTAATCTTTTGCTCATGCGTTGAAAAAATTATGTACACTGATCTTCGCGAGAAGTGTTTGAGTTTCAGTCTTTGTCTTATTTGTAAACTTTCAGGCTCAAACGGAACCCATTCGTCGAACGAAAACCAAACTAGAGGCCAAGGTCACACCTGGAGGTCAAACAACAGCTGATGACAAGATTACTCCTACGGGTCAAAACCCAACGAGTCAACAATCTCGTTCTGCTAGGCACAAACAGGTTGGAATTTCACTTAATCAAACCGTCGTAAAATGGCACACGATATACCATTGTGTCTAATGAATATTCATGTACAGTCGTTTGGACTTAAACTTTCCAGCTTGAAAAGATATAATTACATATATGACATTTTTCATAAAAACATATGAAAGAAATTCTCTCTTATAATGATTCCGAAACGATAAGATTCCGAACCAACCTTCTATACTTATGAACCAGTGCCTTGCTCTATTTATAAATACAATCGTAAAGGTATTCCCAAATAACATTTGTAACAATAGTCACTCGTATTAATTGTAGAAACTGGAGGACACTGTGAGAGACACATTGGCCGAGCAGGGCGTCACCGAGGAAGACACCGCTCTCTACGGACGCTGCTACAAGAAGCTCTATCAACTCACTTTTGCGCAAGTCAAGGTAAAAGACATATGTATTCTAAATTGGCTATGAAATGAGTAATAGGTGATAGACAATTAGTTGGGTTTCATTTGCATCGAGTGGTTTTGTTTTCAATGTTAAATCACGTGTTCCCTTGAATATGATATTTGAATGACCATGGTGCACTGACCTTGAAGATACATCTATCTTATATGGATACCTTTACACTAATAAAAATACATATAAACACTGGACTACGCTTAGTATGTTAGCATGAACTACAGATACCTATCTCTTTGGTCAATTCTAAATATTATGTTCACAGACCCTCAAGTCGTCTGCGGGGCTGCGACAGGAGATGCAGCGCATCGCCCGTGAGCATGCGGAGATGGTTGTCATGTTCGAGCAGACCAAGGTCGCCAAGGAAACCGCCGCAGCCGCTGCTAAGGGATGACGCTGTATCATCGACTCATGTGCAATAGCAAAAAATGTTTTCCGTTTGTTTTAATGTTATGTAGATGCATAAAATGAGGTGTTGATATGTTCGTATTGTTTGGGATATCAATTAATGTGTGCACAACTTTTGAATATATTCGTTGATATATGAAATATCTTGATTAGATTTTAACTCGATCTTAGTTTTAAGATCGTGGCATTGAAAAGTGTCTAAACTAAGATCGTGGCATTGAAAAGTGTCTACTAAAACAATTTGTATTTACAATTGTCAACTGTTTGCTAGTGTTTACTGTGTCGACTTAAGACGCCTGATCGAGGTCATATACATGTAGGCCTATATGTTATTTTGCACTTTCAAGCATGCATTTATTATTGGGATTGCTTTTAAACCGTTATATGTTGACGCTTTTAAATACATGCATTTACCTTTTAACGCATAATTATATGTATATTCCTGAATGTTATGTTCACCGTAATGTTCTAACCGTTCCCTGATTTTTTCCAAGCTTATTATATCTCTTATATAGTTTCATGTACCTGAATATGGTTTAGTCGTAGCATTGCTAATCTGAAACGCATTTGTGTATACTCGACATAAGTCCGCATTTGTTTATACTCGACCTAAGTCCGCATTTATGTATACTCGACCTAAGTCCGCATTTGTGTATACTCGACCTAAGTCCGCATTTGTGTATACTCGACTTAAGTCATGTGAATTTTAACTACATGTATTACGCCTCCCACGATGTGATCTTTATCTAATACCGCTTTTACCTGAAGGTAGTTTCGTATCTGTTAAACTACATGTAGTTCCCATTTCTTAAAGTCGCCATAACTTTTCTTGGAATCGATCTCCTATATTATATTCAGACATTAAGCTGTTAAAAAATGGCTATAGTTGCACGAGTTACTTATAAGCCACCACGCTTGTTCTCGACTGATATTATCTTGACTTTGTGGTAACCCTTGTCTATAAGCTCATCTTGACGTACAGTATTACGCGCTATTACCGCACCTTTTAGCAATTGTGTGTTCACTGCGTTTGTGTTACGGCATTCGCTCTTTTAAACAATCTCATTTTGCTTGTATTAATTTGTATGTAAGTTAATATATATTGTTTTCCATAAAAATTTTTTTTAACGTGATGGCAGCAAACGTAAAACAACGTAGTGTTAAAAGCGATTTAAGTGATCGAGCTTGTGTGTGTATGTTAGACTTAACTACAAGTATAGTAAATATCACTTTTACTCTGTATATATGATATAATTTTGCGTATCGCTTACACATAAACATGTATTTCATAAGAATTTTTCATAAGGCTGAATTGCAGATTTTGTGTCACCCCCGCTATAATAACATCTGCTGAAAATAGGATTACATTTCAATAATAGCTCAACGGTTTGTGTCGTGATATCTTCACTGAATCTGCTAAGATTTCTTGGGTGCTCTTCCTTTTTTCGAAGCTCTTCTACTATTGCTCACTTTTTGTTATGCAATCAAATAGGATTTGAATATTTGCGCAATCTGTTGAATGTGGATCAACATTCAAGTGTTTTTGATTAAATCCCATGTGTTGTGTTACATGTTGTCAGTCTTTCGTAAATGATCAAATCTTGCACAAAATCTCAATCTATTTGGATTAGCATATTTTAAGCAAATTGATCTTTATCATGAATCCTGTTGTTATTTTGTAAGTATTTCAATTTTGTTGAAAATAGTCCATTTGACTTTGAAGTATCATTTTTTTTTGGTTAAAAATCTGGATGAAAGACATGTCTATGAGGTCATTTAGTTCATGTCTTAGACTTTATCATGTTTTATCAAAAGCCTTAAAGGTGAAAACATCTGCTTTGGAAAATGCAGTTATACTATCTATTTTGGACTGGCCTATCTAATGTTGAACATGATCATCAATTTCGAGATTAAAGTAATATCAAACGAAATAAATCAAAGTAATATTTAAAATCACTCAATATAAAGAATGAAATTCACCAGCAATATGTTAGCCTAGATTTAGTTTAACCTTGATTAAACATGATTAGCTATCTGTTGAAACTCATTAGAAACAGAAACGCCGGTTTAAATTGGTAACATTGCTCAAGTCTTGCGTTGTTATTGCTTGTTATATATGTTTATCTCTAAAATGCTTTATTTGCTTGAATAAAGAAAAAAAAACTGTTAAGTCTTGTATTTTTTATTTATTTTCTATATTACATCATTCACAATATGACTACGAACACGTAGAATATCCCTAATATTGTACTTCTCAAGCACCAACTTCAGACGGGTGCCCCAAAAAGTCACATGCATATTTATTTTATCAAATACGCAACAACGGATTTGTATTTTGATTCAGCTTCACAATAAATTATGAAACTACGTACACGTAGAAAATTCGTGTTTCCTGTCGATAGTTGAAGGTTACAACGTCATTTCATGAAAATCCTCAATAAAAATACCAAGTTCGCTATAAAGTGCCGATATACGAAAATTTCAATAATTCCTGAAATAGTCATAAGACTATAAAGAGCAAGTTTGCAATATGTAAGTCTAATTCATTTTTTTTCACGGCCATGCAATTTTTATAACCCTTTTAATCAATAATCACGTATACATACAATCGCAATTCAGAGCCTTTTTTGAGAGTGACCACCATAATAACAAGTGTAATAAATGCAAATACCCACTAAGATTTTATCATTTCAAAACCCCACTTATTCATAAAATCCCTACTGCTATGATTTCTTTTTCTTTGCCAAGATGGGCACTGCATTGCCAAACACTGAACCGAAATCCGAGGATTTCCTCTTGGCATTTTGTTCTTTGGCCTGGTCCATTTGCGCCTGGCGCTCCTTGGCACTTTTACGATACAAGCGATGCTGTGGAAACGAGGGCATCATCTCAATATCACATGGGTACGGTTGCTCTTTGAAATAGGAACTGTCCAAACAGTCACTTGCGGTGGCTCGCTTTTCGGGATGGTACATAAAGAGGAAATTCAACAAGCGAATACCCGCCTCTGATAGCCATGGAAAATGATGGCGCAAGTTATTATACGGCTGTTTTCGGAGGGTGAATTTCTCAAGCATCGGCAGCCGTGAAAACCCCGGCCAAATCGTATCATTTGGCGTGCCGAACATCTCGACAATGAGTTCAATCTGGTGGATCTCTGACCTCCCTGGCATAATAGGGTGATGTGCCAAGAGCTCTCCCAAAATACAACCGGCGGCCCAAATGTCAATAGCAGCACTGTGCGTTTTGGAGCCGAAGAGCAGTTCGGGCGCGCGGTACCAAAGCGTCACGACCATGGGGGTCATGGGTTCGAGCGGAAGTCCGTATTTGCGCGCGAGACCGAAATCGGCGATTTTGACGAAGCCGCGGTCGGTCATGAGCAGGTTGGAGACTTTGAGATCACGATGCATCATCAGGTTGCGGTGCATGTAGCGCAGGCCGCGGAATACCTGTACAACAATGGTGCGTATAATATAGAAAATATGTCATCTTAATAAGTATTTTTCAATATATCATTTGTAATATTGGAATATTTTAAGGACGAAATGAATGCAAAACACAAAGCGGATGTAGAAAACCCTTTATGAATGCAATACAGATAAAGGGTAAGATTAAAAGTTCTTTAAGTACTAATTCTTGGATTCTTGGATACACTAAGGTTTTCACGCTTATATTTCGTACCAACGACCCACGACCGATTCATCTACACATCCACACTCTTTATCCTCAATTTACCTGCATCATCATGCACTTGACCTGCGCTTCGGTGAAGGGCTGCGTCATGTTGTCAAGGAGACTGGCCAAGTCTTGCTCGCAGTATTCCATCACCAGGAAGATGCTCTTTAGACTCCGCCCAACCACAACCTGACAAAACAGAAACAACATGTCAAAGCAGGCTTTTGATGTCAATGTCTTGTCAGTCGTGTATAACAGATAGGAAATATGAAATGAAAATACAAGTAAATTGCTCGAGCAAATAAAAATAAGATGTTCGGTCAACTGAAACAGGCCCTTGAACTTTATTAAACGAATAAAATTACAAAACAATATATATTGCAAAACGAGTTTTAATAACTGTCTACGTTTAGAAGAAAAACACCAGTTTCTCCCCTTACCTCGGTCATATGCACGATATTATCGTGCTTGAGATTGAGCAGTATATTCATTTCACGCAGTCCGCTCACGGGAATACCATTGCGGTCCCAGTCGAACTTCATCTTCTTCAGCGCCACGATGCGGTTGTTTCTGGCATCACGCGCGCGGTACACCACGCCGTAAGTGCCCTCGCCGATGCGGTTCAGCTTCTCAAACTCGGTCACGCTCCGGCATTTACCTAGCTGCAAATGGATTTGTGATTTACAATTTAAAATCTATGAAGATTTTTCTGTTATCACTATTACGTCTTTGTTCATAAATTAAAGATTTTCAAGGTTTCCTTTTAAGTGCTACAATTCAATGAGCGTATAATTAATTTCAATTTTGTCCAAAATAGGTTTGTCTGTATCTATTTATGCTACATACAGTTATCTTATTACTAAATACATCACTTTCTCAAATGCAAGCCGGCATATTATTTTGATTTTCATATTTAAACGCAAATAATTCAATTACCCGGGCATTTTCAGGAATTTCTATAGGCTGTAGAGATTTGATTGACAGAAGTGTAGTTTCCTTTTTAACAACATCTTCCTTTAAGCTGTCTTCATGCTTTGCTACTGAAGCTGACATAGTGATCTTCTGGTTGAATAAGGATCATCGATTACCGTATCACAAAAAAATAAGCCTTTTAATTTTTTAACATGGAAACGGCATGGAAAATGAGAACCTTCAATCCCCATAAAGCTAGTGGACCTGATTATCTACCCGCGCGCATGCTCAGAGACTATTCCAACATTCTAATTGCTCCACTCAGTTTCCTATATCAAGCATCTGTACTACACGGAATCATCCCAAATGACTGGAGAAAGGACCTTATATCACCCATCTACAAAAAAGGAGATAAAGTCGCCCCATACAACCACAGGCCAAGTTCGCTTACTAGCGTTTACTGTACGATGTTTGAACACATCTTTCATAGTCACATCATGAAGCACATAGACTGCCACAATATTCTAAAATAAGCTTCCAAAACGACTTTCGCAAACATAAACTAGAGGCTAAAGGCCTTCGATCCCCCGTGAACATTCCAAAGTTATTTGATATAGTATGGTCAGCACTGGAAAAAAACATAGGCATTAGAGATTCAAAGCCCCAAACCTTATACAATATATATTCGCTATCACTTATATATGTCGATTGAAAATATAAGGTGACATTATTAGTCTTTCTCACAACAAATTTTCACAAAGTCTTTCTCATAAAGTCTTTCTAACAACGTCTTTCTCACAACGTCTTTCTCACAACGTGTTTCTTACAACGTGTTTCTCATAACGTTTTCTCAAAACGTCTTTCCCACAACTTCTTTCTCTCAATGTTTTTCTCACAACGTTTTCATCAAAACGTTATCCTCACCACGTTTTTCACATAACAACCTTTTCACAACGTTTTTCTCACAACGTTTTTCTCACAACGTCTTTATAACGATGTCATTCTAACAACGTATTTCTCATAACGTCTTTCTCATAACGTCACAATGTCATTCTTACAACTTCTTTCACACAGCGACTTTTTCACAACGTCTTTCTCACAATGTCTCTCTTACAACGTTTTTCACACAATGACTCGCTCAACATATTTCCCACAATGTCTTCTCACAATGTCTTTCCAACACCCTTTTCTCAAAAAGTCTTTCTCACAACGTCTTTCTCCGGTATTTCGACCATTATTTTATCTTTCAAGCTCTAGCTTGATTCCTCTAATAAGCAGGGTTTCAAGTGCTCCCGAAAAAAATTTGGGGTTTTATTTGGGGTCCCAATTTAAAAAATAAAGACGAATTTGGGGTCATTTTTAGGGGTTATTAATATATAATAAAGTGAAGAAAATAGGCAAAAATATAAACGTTACACACTTCGGGGAGCGAAATTACCTTATATGAAATTGAACCAAAATGATCGAAATCCCTAATTAGTAATATGTATTTATAACGCACAAAACCCACTCAGAAAATCTGAGAAAGGTTCATCAAATGTTCTATCAAATGCATCATTTGATGTTCTATCAGTATACAATTTGCAACTAGCTATTGACACTAACCAACATAGTTCATGAATTGTACACAAAAACAGGAGAACAGGAATTTCACACAAAACATTAGAAAATTAACTATAAACTATAAATTGATAACATGGTATTTCTACTTGACCAATTGAATTGTTACTTAAGCACTTTGTTACTCTTTATACAGGGTGACCCACAGTTTCGATTTCCTTGATTATTTCCCTGATCTGAGATTGATACTTCTCCAATCCAAAGTAGTATTTAATAACAAACAATATCCATATTTTGTTAATATTTGTGCGCCGAAGGCGCGAGCCAAACCTATTTAAAGAAAGTTTACAGTATGCGAGCGCCGAAGGCAAGGGTCATTCTTTTAAATAGAAACATCAAAAATTAAAACTAAATACTATAACTTTTTTTCCTAATTCAGAATGTTTTTCCCTGAGTTTTCCCGTTTTTTCTTCAAAAAGGTCCATTTTCCCTTATTTTCCCTGATTTGAAAACGAGATTTATGAAATTCCCTATTTTTTCTGGCGCTGGTCACCCTGTTGAATAATACATGCATTGTGTTTTATTACTTATCAGAAATCGTTATATCGAAATATTACTAGGTTCTTGTATACATGTATTAATCCTCACAGTGTAGTCACAACATCACGATATACGCGTAATTTGTATCTTTGTACCTAAGTCCAAAATCACCTACCGTAATTTTCCGCGTATAATACGCACCCGCGTATAATACGCACCCTGACTTTTGCCCTCAAAATGACAAAATATTCATGATTCCGCGTATAATACGCACCCCGAGTTTGGAAATATTTTGGCTTTATTTTTTGCTTCAACTTTAGTTTAAAACATATGCAATATAACTCCAATATATCACAAAACTTCCAAGAATCGGTTACAAGTATTGTAGATACTTTTTATGTTGAATGTCCCGTAGTATGTAATCACCATATACGAAAATGATTGACTCATATATGATGTAAGAAAAATCCTGCACAGGAAAATAACCATGTGCGATGTTTCCGCGTATAATACGCACCCGGACTTTCGATCTGATTTTCGAAGAAAAAAATGCGTATTATACGCGGAAAATTACGGTAATTAGAAGACCAAATTGGCGAAAATGGCGAAGTCCACCATGGCGACCATTATATTTCGATCGCCATCAGAAGCACCATCCATGTTTGGGACATCTTAAAGCAGCTAAGGCTAAAATTTGAAAGCCCTACTGTCAAAACTATGGGAGTAGATAGGTCTAAAAGCTATGACTTTTTCTCGATATAGAAGAACAAATTTGGCCACCATAATGATTCAATCGTCATCAAAAGCACAATCCATGTTGGGAACATCAAAAAGAAGCTTGGGTTAAAATTTGAAAGTTCTACGATCAATACTTTGGGAGAAGTTTTTTTAAAAACCAAGCCAAATTGGCGCTATTTTGCCCTCAGTATTCCTCATTGGGTAAAATCTATTTAGAAAATATGATCAAAATCACAAAATAAAAAGGGGTTTTTGTACCAAAATAAAAATTTGGGGTTTATTTGGGGTTTTTGGGGTTTTCAAATATTTTTTGGGGTCCTCTAAAAAAATAAAGACGAATTTGGGGTTTTGGGGGTTTTTGGGGTTTTTCGATGGAGACTTGAAACCCTGAATAAGTGCTGCCATTTCGAATATTTGTGATCGATCGACATGAAACCCTGACGAGGCTGTTATGTATATTAGAGCTTTAGCTTAATTCATCCACAGCTTCTTCAAACATTAAAAAAGTTCGAAGAAAAAGCAATTGACGGATCGACATGAAACCTTGATGAGATTGAATTTTTTTTTTGCAACCAGCAAAGACAGGGCATAGTAACAAAACACACATATTAAATTGAAAATATCTTATATTATCACTCACATTTCCCCAACAGAAAATGAAATGCCCGCCATTTTTCAAAGGCTCCGGAATCGACAATTTCCGACCGATCGAGATGAAACCTTGACGAGGTACGACTTCAGACTTTGGTTTGTACATGTCTAGAATTTTATAGCTCTAATGCAATTCCTTCATACAAAACTTGCGTGCACAAAGTGTCTGACATCTGAAAAAAAAGTTTTAAAAATCGACAGTTTTTAAAGTGCATCAGAATCGACAATTTTCAACCGATCGAGATGAAACCTTGACGAGGCACGACTTCAGACAATGGATTATATATTATAAAAATTTCACAGCTCTAACTCAATTCCTTTATACAAACCTCGCATGCACAAAGTGCCTAGCATCTGTAAAAAAAGTTTGAAAAATCGTCATTTTTTTAAGTGCTCAGGAATCGACAATTTTCAACAGATCGAGATGAAACTTTGACGAGGCACGACTTCAGACCTTGGTTTATATGTGTATTAAATTAAAAACCTCTCGCTCAATTCCCTCATACCAAACTAACGTGCACAAAGTACTTAACATCGGGTGAAAATGTTAAAATCGACAATTTCTTAAGTGCTCCAGAATCGACAATTTTCAACCGATCGAGATGAAACTTTGACGAGGCACAACTTCAGACATCGGTTTAAAGGTGTTCAAAATTTAAAAGCTTTAACTT
>LQRL01129298.1:1507-14506 GCA_001703475.1 Hydroides elegans | reverse complement strand
TATGTCAAGGGGGACGGACAGACAGACAGACAGACGGACAGACAGACGGACGGACGGACAAGCTCAAACCCATATCCCTCCGTTTCACGGGGGATAATTAGATCTACGAAATTCCAACTCATATCTACTGTCAATAAACGGCCGCGGCGTCCTTCAGTACATCCAAAAGTCGTGCGCCAAACTCGAAGGAGTACAAGACTGTCCAAGGACAGTGTGCCACAACTTGCCCAATTTAGCTACACATTCATAGAAAATGCGGTATTCAAAAGGTTTCATTGAAAACAATCGTACTCAAAATAGGGTTCAAATAACAGCAAAATTAGAATAATTATTACTGAATTATATGAAAATATGATTAAGTTATTCACAATTTAACAGTGAGAAGACTTTAAACCTTAAGAATGTTTAAACCCTTAGCCTTACACTACTTAATCTAATTTCAAAAGACATGCCTGGTTTTATTTACATAACACCAGAGATGCAAAGCCCCCAGCCTAACAAAATGTTTCAACCAATACTAATACGAATTTCATTATATTAGTATTGAGGTGTGTAAAAATTACAAACCCCTTATCGACAATAACAGAAAACCACCGTGTTGTTTTGATTATGACGTCGCAATCGAATGACACCGTAAGAGCGGCTTCAGATGCAATCTTAGTTGTTTAAATGGCAAAATATAAGCAGCCATAACTAAGCTTATATAAGCAATATAAGCACAGGCTAGTAGTTTTTAGATACCCCAGGACCTCGGAAATATTTATACCAAGTTTCATTAAAATCGGCCCACAACTTACGGAGGAGTAGCATTTCCTAGAAAAGTTAACGAACTAAACAAATTAATATATAAATAAATTACTAAATCAATAACAGGGTGTCAAGCGACCAGTGACCCAAAAAATATAGGAGATGGGTGAAAATATAGGAGATTTGGACCTGAAATATAGGAGAATATAGGAGATTCGGACCCGAAATATAGGAGAAATATAGGAGATTCGACCTGAAATATAGGAGAAATATAGGAGATTGGACCTGAAATAAAGGAGAATATTATATCTTAATTTGATGATCGGGTCCACCTATTCCGGAAAACAGCACCCGAAAGAAAATCAGCCAGGAATGCAGCTATGTGCAGGGTGACCAGTCAGTTTAAGAATCCCCCTTTTTTTCCACGATTTCATCTGATTTCCTCCCTGATCCAAGACCGATCCTGGACCAAACTCAATTCGCACTTCATAGCAAACCAGAACAAAACTTACTTTACATCTTGACGTCGAAGACGCAAGAAAACTTTTTGAGATTAATTTTATATACACATGTATGCGAGTGCCGAAGGCGCGAGCTTTTTATATATATGAAAAATCATAATACATGTTCATGTAAATGATATTTCATATGGAACAAAATTCCCTGATTTTTCCCCCTGAGTAAAAATGAAATTCTCAAAAAGTGTCAAAGTTCCCTGAATTTCTCTGATTTGAAAACGGATTATCCAAGATTACAATGATCATTTCCATAACAATCTTAAAGCAATTTTTGTTCGAATATGAAGGTATTTTCTGAAAACCGAAAATAAAGGTCAGATTCACATGTGAGTTTCACATCAACAAAAAAAATCGTATTATTACAAAGGCCTAAACATTCAAAATATATTCATTTACATGCATATTGTTCAATCATTGTGCTACTTCTAGCTGGATTTCATATGTAAATTTTGAGAATGCCATCCAAGATACATGCGGGCCCTCACGGCGTAAAAAATGTTTGTGCGCCATATAGACAAGCTATCTGTGTTCATGGTGCACGTCTACAGTGTATATTCTTTCCCGTGTTATGTTAATGTAATTTCGATAATTTTCGGTCAAACTGAAACCTCATTGTTTCACACCAAAAATATATATTTTCTTTCACCTAATGAGTACTCTAGTAAGACTCTCCACACGAAAGTGCTGCGGAAAAGGGGGTATATCTAAAATGTTATATGATTTTTTGGTCAATTTGAAATTACTCATTTTAAATGCTTTTGCTATGTCTCCAATAGCAGAGCTGTAGTTCAAAAGAATTATGCACAAACAATATGTGAGAAGCAGACCGACAAAAGAACAAACCGAAACAGTCCTTAGTTCAACGGAAGTGAAAAAAAAAGAAAAGAAAAACTACCCAAGACGATTTTTAGGGCCACAAAAATCAACATAATTTGTAATTGAATGATCACAAAAACCCTATTCTGAGCCATTTAGAAAACAAAAAATCATGTCAAGACGAAAATATAGGAGAATATAGGAGATTTCCCTAAAATATAGGAGAAAAGTAGGAGACCCCCAAAATATAGGAGAATATAGGAGAAAGTAGGAGCGCTTGACACCCTGCAATAACGTAAAAGCGATGGTACGATCCCCGCCTTGCGTAGCAAGCCGTGGCTAAAAACGTAGATGCGCTCGATATATTTTCAACGATGTTGACCGCCACAGTAGTCCCATGTCAATAATCAAAAACCTGAAATGGCCGCTACTTTAATATAGGCGTGCTCAGGCAAAAGCGGTTATGATGTACCGTATCGTCAATGGTCTTGTTGCTATACCAAGTAACAAGCACCTCGTCCACGCACAAAGGTCGCACATAGAGTAGGACCATAGGTCATGAAACTTAGAATCCTGCAACCGTTCACGCGAGCTAAGGCATACAAAAAAAAATAGTTTTTTTTTATCTTTCGGCCATAAGGATCTGGGACACATTACCATGCGATGTCATGGGCAAGCCATCCCTCAAAAGCTTCAGGAATGTCCTATGCCGTGCCCCTTTCCGTGTAGATACCTCGCCGTTTTAATACATTTTAGTGAACACCGCTGCACCGATGTTTGAGTTCGCGTTCTTGATACCCGACAGCACCCTTACATCAAAGTGCAAGAATATTCAACTACTGAGGGATGCACTTCACGGCAAAATAGATGGATAGATAGCTTTCCAACTATGCAATAGCTAACAAGGAAGTATTTGTGAAACACGAAAAGGCCCCAACCGCCCCCGATTCCAAGGAGAATTTTGTCTCTTGTATTTGCCCATGTTTCGAAAAACCGCTGTTTTTGGACATTTTGGCCAAATTCGACCATTTCCGGTGGCCAAAACTGTCAAAAGGCACATCTACAGACCAGGCGGCTCAGACCAAGACCATTCATATGAGCATATTCCCAGGTCTCTACGACCATCCGTTACAAAGAAACAGCCTGGAAATGCTCATGTTTAGAAAAAACGCTGTTTGTGGACATTTTGGCCCAATTCGGCCATTTCCGGTGGCCGAAACTGGCCAAAACTGTCAAAAGGCACATCTACAGACTAACCTCTTTCAAATGAGCTCATTCCCAGGTCTCAACGACCATCCGTTACAAAGAAACAGCCTGGAAAAGCTCGTGTTTCGAAAAACCGCTGTTTTTGGACATTTTGGCCAAATTTGGCCATTTCCGGTGGTCGAACCTGGCCAAAACTGTCAAAAGGCACATCTACAGGCCAAAACCTTTCATATGAGCCTAATCCGAGGTCGCTACGAGGATCCGTTACAAATATGCAGCCTTGAAAAACTCATGTTTCGAAAAACCGCTGTTTTTGGGACATTTTAGCAAAATTCGGCCATTTCCGGTGGCCGAACCTGGCCAAAACTGTCAAAAGGCACATCCACAGGCCAAGACCTTTCATATGAGCCTATTCCGATGTCTCTATGACCATCCGTTACAAAGATACAGCCTGGAAAAGAATCGATGACAGACGGACGGACAGACGGACGGACACCCCGAATCTGTAGGCCCCCAACCTTTGGGGTTGGGGCCTAAAAAATAACCAATTACGTGTTTATGCGTCCACAAGGTGGAGAGTAACCCACCGGGCTATTTAGTGTTCCTTCTTCCGAATTTATCCTGCATATTTCGCCAAATGTCTCTATCTCTAGCTATGCTTTGGGCCTTTTCGTACTTACTCATGTTTTACAAATTCACAGCTTTTTTTTGGATTTTGGCCGAATTCGGCCAACTTACGGTGGCGTATTTGCTCGAGGCTATCAAAAGGCACCTCTTTACAACAATAACTGTCATTTACGTTTATAGCCAAGTCTCTATGACCATCTGTTCAAAAGTTCTAGCCCGTACAATCTCACGTTTAGAAAAACCGTAGCTCTAAATAGCCCTTTACGTATGTCTGCGACCGACCAGATTGAGTGTAACCCATCGGGCTACGTATGTAGAGCCAGAAAACCTGCTGTTTTTGGCAATTTTTGCCGAATCCGCCGCCGGGAGTTGGCCGAATTCAGTCGAAATTGTCGAAAAGCAAATCTACATGCCAAAATCTTTCATTTGCGCCTATAACAAATCTTCGTGACCATCCGTTCAAAAGTGTCAGTTCTGGCAAAACAGCGATGACAGACGGACGGACCGACAAACGGGCGGACAGACACGCCGAATATACAAATTTTGGAGTTGGGACCTAATATAGGCATCCAAATTCGGGAGTTGGGATCTTATGACTAGTAATAAGAGCCATGTAATGTCCCATATAAGATATATAAATCTATATTTGCTGTTGCAACAGTGTTGATTTTCCCCCCAGGGTGAGCGATAATATAATAAATAGGTAAATGTTTAATTAATAGTCTTGAATAACGTTGATAATGATGCAGTTCATATCAAGGATATAATAATCATAATATCTTACCTGAAAAACCATGAAATTAGACATTAAATATAATTAAATTGCATAAAAAGTGGCGACATGAAAATCGCAGATCGGTAAATTTTATTATAA
Source organism: Hydroides elegans (assembly GCA_001703475.1). Lineage (NCBI taxonomy): Eukaryota > Metazoa > Annelida > Polychaeta > Sabellida > Serpulidae > Hydroides > Hydroides elegans. The sequence goes on along the minus strand of LQRL01129298.1, from coordinate 9,718 downwards.
ATTAGCCTATGAGTCAGTGTTGCCAAATCTCACGATGAAAAACCGCGAACAATTAGCTGAAAACAAGCGAAAACTACGATAAATAAGCGTAAAATAAATAATCAAATATAATATTTAAAAAATATCACTATTTCATTGTCAAAATCACAATAAAGTACAAAAAATTATGAAGAAAATATAGCAAAATGATAAAGGCCCGAAAACAAGCAAAAAACAAGCAACCCGCGAAAGCCAAAAAAATACCGCGAAAGCCCCTGAAAACAAGCGACATTTCGCTTGTTTCCCGCGACATTGGCAACACTGCTCTGAGTCTGCGAAATTTGAGTTAACACTGCTGTGAGTCGCTTAAGGACATCACATTGGCAGGGAGGGCGTTCCATTCCGGTATTGTACGCGGGAAGAAGCTGTATTTTAACACATTTCAGGATGTACTCATACTTGTTAGTTGGCTTCACAACGGGCTGCAAATGTATCTTGTCATTGTGTATTGAATGGTGGTAGTGCTATGTGGATATCACCCTGTAATGCCTTATGAAGAAGAGTGAGGCGAAAGACTTTTTTAGAGTGTCCCATTCTAGATCACGATACATGGCAGTGACTATGCTCGGTGTACGGTCGTATTTATTTTTCTACAAAGTGTAAGTCTTTGGACGGCTTCTAGTCTACGAGTGTCTTTCTTTAGGGAGGGGTCCAAAGCTGCTGCAGCGTACTCTGAAGGGGGGGGTGTTGCTTGCTTCTTAACAGATTCAGGGCGTTTGCTGAGGTTAATATGAAGGAATCAGATGTCTTTATTGGCTTTGGTAGCGCACAAGTCGATATGTTCCATTACAGCCTGATCCTTAATGTCAAATCCCAGATAGACGATACCTCAAAGACCCTGAAAAGTTTTAAAAGCATTCATTCTTCAAAAGACAATTAAAAGAAAAAAACATATACTTTTTATGGAAGATGGCATGTCCAAGAATAATTTTAAGGCAATAGGACTAGCATTGTTTATTAATTAGTAGTGTTTCCGCAATAATACAATATCCAAGTGTTCCAAGTGAATTGTCGCCGACGATCCCATGAAAACAGTCTAGGCTGAGCTGCAAGTTCTATTGATATACATGAAGTTTAAAACTATGTGGGTTGCAAAGGAAATCGAATCGCATTGGTATCGTGTAAAATCTAATTCTCGTCACAATAATTTAAAACTGTTGTTCTTTTTGTCCTTAGCTTTTTCTATATCCATTCGTGTGGGTATTTAACAAGAAAAATGTCTTAGATATATTGGGATTAAGGACATCTCCAAATCCTAGGTATCTGTGGACTAGTGGAACTATTTTTCATTTGATTTGAGTGCGTCAGGTGACAATTCACTCACAGAAGACTTTTTATCAACTTATACAAAAAAGATTTTAATAAAAAATACTTGCAAAATTACTAAGCAAACATGATTGGAATAATCATAGGTAGCAACTTAGAACCGAATACTGATGGCCTTATGATATTTATTCGCAAAAAATATGACTCATATGAAACCGTGTTATTCACACAAAACACAGGATGAATGTGTTGTATCCATCCATAGGGCAAAAGTGCAATTAGTGTTTTATTTTCAGGAATGTTATGCTGATCTGATTTTTTAATGCTATATAAAAGAAAAATTGGTAAAGTAAAAGCCATTCCAAATATCGTTCTTCTTTCTACCTGATTAATTTCTAGTACAATGTCACGGATTTTCGTCCAAGCTTGTGTTGAAGGAATATCACAGTTAGTCATTTTTTTCAATTATTTAAGCGTTCAAAACATTTTTTTTTATATTTAAATCGAGTATGTATATAATTTGTCCTGTGTTTTTGGTCGGCGTTTAGAGCATTTTAGTCCAACAATTGACCCATTGACAATGCCGGCCGAGCCTGGTTCAAGGACAACAAGTCCAACGCAAATAAAACACAAACTTTGACAAAATAGCATACCTAGGAAATTCAAATAGAATTTTAACGGAATTTTTCGAAGGATGAACGAGCTATCTTCTGTACAAAAAGCTATCGATTATCACGCTTCACCGAAAAAAAACAGGATTTGTGAAAAATATATTTTTTACTCCATTGACGAAAAATGAACCCCGTCAAAACAAATTACTTTCAAAACCATAAGCGTATTACAAACAGCTTAAATGTATGTTCTTTTCATATGTCAAAGGAAATCAATCGAGCGAATCAATTAATCATATGAGAGAAAGCCTAGCTATCTTCCATAAAAAATGGCGTTCAAGGACATACATACATACCGACAAACAAACAGACAAACGAATTAAAACATGCATATGAACATCATCCATAGTTCTTATGATCCAAGGTACATGTATGTATGTGTATTAAAATCACCCCCAGATTTGAATTCCCATTAAAACCACATGATTCCCAAACGTTCCCACACCGTATTTCAACACGGTCCCCTTGACCACATTCGAGAAAAACCATGTTTGTAGCCATACTATCCTCGTGATACTCTGCAAACGCACTTGTAACGACAAACCCGTCCTTTGCAATCAATGCCTTCCATCAATGCAACCTATTTACTGGTCAAAAGACGCTTGACATTGCATTATCATAGGCGAAACCATGATATTCGGAAACTTCATGATTTCACCACGTTGATAGGTGTCAACTGTATTGCTGTAGGCGGTAAACGCTGCGCCGGTTGAATTTTCGACGTTCTTACCTGAAACATATGTGTGCATTATTTTTATAATAATTATAAACTGTGATTGATTTATTCTACTATGCAAACAGTAGTTTAAGTTGGTATTTATGTGATTATATTTTTATGTATAATTCGATTTGACGTTTGGTCAGTAGAAGGCAGCATTTTTATTCATGTTAACTTAATATAGAGTTAAAGTTCATTTAAGAAAACGTGGAACGACTTAAGAATTCCCCACACACTTACGCGCAAGAATATTTTAATTTGCAGAACTATCTCTATTAAATGAACATGTAGAAAACATGGCGTGAGTGACGAGTGACGAATGTACACTGGTCAACAAGAAGCCAGGTCGACAGGTTGACAGGTAGACATGTCGACAGGTCGACAGGTCCTGTTTACCTGTCGACCTGTCGACCTATCTACCTGTCGGCCTGTCTACTAAAAATGAAACTGCTAAAGGACTGAATCACTCCCTTTTTGCGAGCTATTTTTTACTGTGTGGGGAATTGTAAATCTTAGCCGAAAACGTTTTAGTTTTGGAAAAAAAAACTTAAGACAATTATTTTACCTGTGTCCATATTGCTTCAGAAACTACAACTAGTATAATAAAGCACATGCACATAAGAGGTTCCATATATCTTGCACTTTTGTAATTTTTGTAAACTTTGTAATTATCTTATAGCTAGGATAATGCAAATGAAGGTTATTTATCGTGGTCATTATTATATGGCAGTTGTTATCATTAAATTTAACTATCAGCATGAGAATGTTAATATATGTATCTTGTGACAATCAATGTGCACACACCTTCCACTAAGCAACTCAATATGATAGGATTATAACCGATAACTTTTTTGTACGCATTTAAAGTTCAATAAAGAGATACTTCTTGCATGAATACATACATACTCTATCGTTCAACTCCATTCAAACTGACGTGATGTACATAATATCTACGGACCTACCTTTTCGGTCCTTTTAAAAAGACACTTTGGCCCCTTATCGAGACACTTCAGCCCCTTGCAAAACAACAATTTGGTCCCTCGCAAAAACACACTTGGTACCTTGTAAAGGACACTTCGCCCCTAAGGACAATCTCAATGCTTAACAGGGCTACCCGAAAAATCTCAACATTGTGGAATCAGACTAGAAACATAGCATAGGACATACGATCACGTCCAATGCGATCCACCCTCGGCTCGAGCTCGGACAAATTGTCATCGGAAACAATTATCATACATCCATATAATTTCATTATCGACATCAGCGAACAGGAATTCTGATCGAAGATCATGTACATATGTTGGTCATTTAAGTCACAAAAATAGATCACATATCATATAGAAGCATGGATGGCAATGTAACAAGTGTTACATACGTACTCCTATTTTTGTAAAGCTGTACTGATTGTAAGAGATAGACAGTCTAAGACAGATTTGAAAACGTTTTCATCATGGACAATCAGCATGATCACACAATCAGGATTGAATGTAATGTGATAGAATGAGTGATTAAATCCAATGTAGTCTATCATATAACTTTATATAACATGCTTGTAGGATATAGACTAGACATCTATACAATTCCTGGTCTTCAAGGAATCATGGGGTTATGGCCAACTTATCATTTTGTTATAATGATTTTTTATGAAAATTCGCTGTAACCCTTGTTAGGGCCTGGCCACATGGGAAGACATTTCCCAGCTTTTCACTAAACAAAGCATGTTATTCATGTATACCCTATCGGACACGAAAACACCTATCGTTTTAAGATTAAATGAGTGATTTTTGCTAACACGGTTTGGGGCCAAACTGGCTTCATTTCTTACAGATGAGTTTTTTTTATTAAAATATTTTATTTTCTAGATTTCATATGCTTTGTTTAAAGTACATTTCAAAATGTGTGTTACATATACTAAAGAGTCTAGATGAATAGGTTCAACTGTATAGGAGTTGCCGCATTCCGTAAAAAACCTGCATGTAAATAACAACCCAACATAGTTAATAAGGGAAACTTCTGCCGAGGACAGTTTTTGCGATATAAATATTTCGTACTGGTTCGGCCTTAATTGAATAAATCGATATTGAAAAGAATATTTGGAACAACTTTAGAATTCCCCACACATAGGCGCAAGAATATTGAAAATTTGAGTACTATTTTTGAAATGAGTTTAGAAAAATAGTATGGTAGACAGGTCGATGGTAGACAGTAGACAGGTGTGAACTATAAAGGTTATTGAGCTGCGCCACTAAAATGTTTAATGATATAAAATATTCACGGAGATGATTCGATTTATGTGGTGGACGGGTTGACAGGTCGACAGGTAGATAGGTCGACAGGTAGCCAGGTGAGAATTATGAAGGTTATTGATATGAGACATACAAATGTTTAAGGATATAAAGGCGATCTAAAAAATAAAGTGTCCCTAGGTTTTTCGCTAATAACTTTTAAAGTTGTTATTCCTTTTCAACCAAATTTTTACAGCGTATCTACAATAGAAAACCCTAACATATTTTTAATAAAAATTAACTGGATTTTCCGTTTATCGATGATTTCTGATATTTTATCCTTATCCATTTTGAAAGCCGCCGCTGTACCGAAAATGCTAAACTTTCCAAAATTTTATGTTTTAAAGGGGCCTGGGCAATCCTTAATAGGTTTGTTTGTACTATCCTATAAAGGGTTGCCCAGGCCCCTTTAAAACATACAATTTTGGTAAGGTTTAGCATTTTCGGTACAGCGGCGCCTTGCAAAATGGATTCGTATAAAATATCAGAAATCATCGATAAACGGAAAATCCAGTTATTTTTTTAAAAAAATATGTTAGGGTTTCCTATTGTAGAAATGCTGTAAAAATTTGGTTGAAAAGGAATAAAAACTTACAAAGTTATTAGCGAAAAACCTAGGGACACTTATTTTTTAGATAGGCTTTTTTTTTACAGTATTCACGGAGATAATTCGATTTATGTGGTGGACGGATTGACAGGTAGACAGGTAGACAGGTCGACAGGTAGCCAGGTGAGAACTATGAAGGTTATTGATATGAGATATAAAAATGTTTAAGGATATAAATAAATCACGGAGATAATATTATTTATGTGGGATACGGGTCGACAGGTCGACAGGTAGACAGGTCGACAGGTAGTCAGGTAAGAACTATGAAGGTTATTGATATGCGCCATAACGATGCTTTAGGTTTATAAATAATTCATGGAGATAATATTATTTATGTGGGATACGGGTCGACAGGTAGACAGGTCGACAGGTAGACAGGTCGAAAGGTAGCCAGGTGAGAACTATGAAGGTTATTGATATGCGCCATAACGATGCTTAAGGATATTATATATTCCCGAAGATAATGCTGTCACCTTTTAAAAGCGTTGACAGGTTATTATTATCGCGCATACAATGTATTTTATAACCGTCATTTTAAGCAAAGAGAACTTCCAATGTGCTGTTACCTGTCGACCTGTCTACCTGTCGACCTGTCTATCAAACATGAAACTTCGATAGGGCCGTATCGCCCACTTTTTGCGAACTATTTTTTGCTGTGTGGGGAATTCTAAATCTTAGCCAAATATTTTAACAAATTTCTGAATAAATAATGCATTTTCTTAGTCACGATTTGAACTATAATCTTGCCTGAGTATATTTTAAAAATTACTAAGATACTAAGTTCTGAATAAACATGCAGGTGAATTATTTTTGTAGTAACCCGATACCCCTAAAACAATACATTTTTATAACATCGAAACCAATAAAAAAAAAAGTTATATTCTTTGGCATGTTTGATTGGGCTTATGCCCGCAATCTGTTTCGGTGTTACCAAAAACTGCGCCTTATTGGTCCAATTTATCCCCAAAATAACTAATAAGAAAATGCTTAGCATAATAATATGTAAGTGTCATTGTATGTCAAATGGTGGGCGTACAAAAATGAGATAAGCATAGATAACCATACACCCATTTCAAGGAAGAGAGAGAAAAGTTTTAAATAATTGTTTTGCTTATTCTTAATATTAGAATAACTTCAGCAATTCAACACGAAAGTATGGCGCATTATCCGTACGAATCTTGGTCAGGAATATATCCGTACGACCAATACGCCGCATCTAGACAATATGGGTTTCCGCGTAGATACAACCCATACGCTGTTTACTCTAATTTTCCGAACTATTACAACGCGTACTCCGGCTCGAACCCGGACTTCGATGCTTATTCCGAAGCATTGAGGCGAAGTCAAGGCAACTACAACTACCGACCATATGTACATTTGCATACAGGTCTATCACGACAATCGAGTGAATCACATGGGTCCCGTGATTATGGACGCGGCGGCGACGATTATTCGAAACGGTTGATTAGACCGAAGCGAAAAAGTCGAAAGCGAGCGAAACGGGAGGAAACGTTTCGCATTTTAGTTTTCGGATCTTTGATTGGCTTATTTGTGTTTATTGGACTTGCTCTCGGTCTCGGATTAGGACTCGGTCTCAATAAATCCAAGGGTGAGTATAGTTATATATAATTTAGATGAACTGTCGCTTTCGTTTATGTAGTTCAAGTTATATGTAGGGTTTTATCACGAATGTTGATGAATTAGATTTGAATTTAGTTTTTGACATGAGAATAGTTCTATAAACATGTATTGCCAAATTCCCGAAGTGCAACCATGACCCATTTTTGAAAATGTTTATTTGAAAATGAAATCGACAAAAACGTTGATATTTTCATCAAATAAGAATTATTGTAAAAATAAACTGTTCTCCATGTTGTTTATAAATGAGCTCAGTATGTTCATCTGTATATCTAGATCTATAAGTGAAATATATACCTTTGATAAAATTTGAGAAACTGGTTTACATGAATATTTCATTCTAAAAAATGGAATTCATGCTGAAATATGATTTTAAAAAAAAATGTCCATTATTCAGATAAAGACATGCGCTTGTATATTTTTATCCGCGGCACAGCGATATTCAAAGAATATATAGTAAACCCTGCGATTGCAATATCGCAGGGTCTACTATATTTTTTTTTGAATATCGCTGTCCCGCAGAAAAATTCCACAAGCGCGTGTCTTTACCTTAAAATGATATTGGGTGAAAGGTATTAATCATATGCCATTTTTGTTCCTTATGATCGTATTGATTACAGTCAGCGTTAGACATTATAATATTGAAACTTTAAGAGCTCAGGATATCCCGATAATTAAAAATACAATATTGTGGAAATATGTGATTTGAATAGGTTATAGGAGACTCGAAATTGTATTTGAAGAAATATAAAAGCATTCAAAAAGTATCAAACATGTAGCTGATATCGATGACCACCAGAACATTTTAAGAATATAAAAATATTAAGAATAAATAAACTCGAAAAAAGTTGCTGTATCTTGATAAAACGTTTCAAACTAAAATAATAACGTATTAAATCAGCAAAAAAAAAAACACTCACACGAAAGCACATAATGATAATGAGGCGTTTAGAAAAATATTTATGACACTAGATAAGATGTTGTCCA
>LQRL01129294.1:24407-38461 GCA_001703475.1 Hydroides elegans | reverse complement strand
GGACACTTCGGCCCTTTTTGGAAAAGACACTTCGGCCCCTCGTCAAGACACTTCGGCCCCTCGTGAAAAGACACTTCGGCCCCTTGCAAAAGACACTTCGACCCCTTGCAAAAGACACTTCGGCCCCTGATTGTTGACACCTACCACTTCGGCCCCTTGGCATAATATGGATAAAATAACACTATTTCAAATAGTTTTATATCGCAAAATGATCAGTTAAGTGAACTTCCCGCGATTTGCGACCCAAATGACCATATGGAGACACATTTTCTTTCGATTTAGAAAAAAAAATAAATGTTTTATGCAGTTGTATATTGTTCCATCAAAATAAAAATACTTTGGTATGATATATATATACTAGGACGAAAACATTACTTTTTCCAAAAAAAGTCCTAAAAAAGATTTAATTTTACGAAAATATTTTAACAAATTGTTGGAATATTTGCTGCATTTTATTTTTAATCTTAATCTAATTTTTATATGAATTGAAATAAATTGTGAAAATGAAATAATTACGTACTTTAATATCATATATTCAAAAGCAGAAACAAATCACAAGTTCATAAACGAGTGCACTCGCTTTCACAGCTTTCACCATTTCTCTTTATCATTTGTTAACGAATTATAAATGATTTTGACAACTTTAAACAACATTTACTAAGGGGCCGAAGTGGTAGGGCCTGAAAAAATAAGGGCCGAAGTGTCTTTTCACTAGGGGCCGAAGTGTCTTTTGCTAGGGGCCGAAGTGTCTTTTCATGAGGGGCCGAAGTGTCTTGACGAGGGGCCGAAGTGTCTTTTCCAAAAGGGGCCGAAGGGGCCGAAGTGGTAGGGGCCGAAGTGGTAGGGGCCGAAGAGTCCAATCCCCAAATCTTCCTGCCTGCATTTATATAGAACAGAACAAATATGAAAATTTCTTGATTATTCTATTACAAGAAATTAGGTTCATACAATTGATTCTAGAAACTAAATTAACAATTTTATACATGTTTTGGTAAACATTCAAAGGGGAATTGCATATATCTAAGAGTATATATTCTGGCTGGCAACGTTTTTTGGTAACGAACTTTGGGCTTTCCTTGTTGATAAACATGGAATAAATTTGATATTTCAAGGAAAATCATTTCATATCGCTGTACGCTACATACGAATCTGTTTAGACCAAAAAACAGAATAGAATTCCATTAAATTTACTTTAAAACTACTTCGTCGGGTACCCCTGCTAAAAGGCATGGCCGCGATGTTATCAGTGATCAGCCTTTGATGTGCTAGTTGTCACTCCTTGTCACTACTGACCATAATTAAGATATAGAAATAAATATAAATTAATAGACCTTTACAATAATTTGTGCGAAACGGAGTTTTTTACTGACTTTATTACTAAGAAATAGTCTAACTTATGATGCCATCTACAATGTGGTGAACTAATCATTTATTTATATTTTACTCTGTGATAAGGTGGTTTTTTAAAATATAGTTTCATGTAATCACCAATAACCACAGGCATGGTTGTAACTGATAATATGCAAGCAAATGTACAAAAAAAAAACGATGAACATGCACACGGATTGTCAACTCTGATTAGACAAATGTAGCCAAACAACAGGGCTATATTTATTTTGAGTTGTTTGTCTGACCCTTTGATGAAACCTTTTTGAGAAGTTGTGAAGGAGTTATCAATATGATATATAAATTAGTCATCAAGTGATTGTATGTCCATTATCCTCAAATAAGTTGGATTTTATGTATAGACATATGTCACAACTGTAGACGTGGTTTTCACACACTTATGAACAAAACATTACTGATGATGTGCAAGTACAGATGAATAGGCGACTTGCAATATTCCCACTTTGCGATGGGATAGCTTCGTTTTTAGTTATTTAGCAGAACTTGTCCAAAACCGCAACTCCAATAGAGCTATTTTCTCTGCAGTTAGTTATAATGATGAGTTATGTAAACGTCGTCTAACTTTTTTACTATAATTTATAATCATGATTCAGACTTAAAAATCAATGGTCACATTCGTTAAATATTGTTATTCACTATAATAACAGAACGTGATCCATTTGTTCACAAATTAATACCATTACAAGCCCATGTTTTAGAGAGAGAGAGAGAGAGAGAGAGAGAGTGTGTGTGTGTGTGTGTGTGAGAGAGAGAGAGAGAGAGAGAGAGAGAGTGAATGGTATAAAATAAAATGAAAATGTACCCCGTGGAACTACGGTCCACAAAGCTAATGATTGTTTTTCGGTTCATATGATTAAAATCGAGGCTTGTTGCAAGTCGACTATTGACTTCTAAGGTAACGAACGACCGGTTGATATAAATAGCACGACACGTTTAGTCAATAAACGATTTGGATTGACATGTACCACACGGTGAAACGACAAAACGGTGAATCGACAAAGCGATTAAAACATAACAAAATAGTTATTTCTTACTTTTCTTATTTATTATATATACTGGAGAAAAGTGCCATATTGAAAATATCTACGAAAAAAAATGTTTTTTTTTTTATGTACACCATTATACTTTCAACCCGTCAAGTAGACATTTTTGTTATCATCTCTCGTAATAAAAAAGCTGACAACCATCACACATATTACGTATTTGATTTGTAATCGCATTTTTAACGAGGTTAATTGTCTTATGTCTTAATTATAGTACACTTATTTATTATAGCCATATTTATGTTTTTTACCATCTTAGGTTCGTGTTTGTCAACAACCAAATGAGAGTAAGCATAATGGGAGAAACAAACCCTATCACACATAATATTACAGGAGTTTCCAGCGATTTATTCGGTGAAATATCTATTCTGCTGGGAAATCTTCCTTGCTGGCATTTTCACAAAATATAATGAATATGAATATTTTACATTGAACTATGTTATGAACAAATTAGGGCCAAAACATGGGAATTTTGTAATTTTGGTGGACTTTTCGAGGGCATGAAGTATTGAAGAGTCTATATTCTTGCTGGCAACGTTTTGCTGGCAACGATTTTCCGACGTTCATAGTTGGCAAACACAGAATAAAGTTTTTACTTTAAGGACTAATATGTCACCACTTTAAGCTGCAAATGACAAACAAAAAGGTCATATTATACACATTTCTAAACATTTTTCTTTGGGTACTCACTTACTTATTATACCTATGATGGAGTAATTTTCGATAATAATATAATGTTTTGACAAATAACAATCGTATTTGAAATATGCTATTATATACTATTGGAAAATTTAAAAAAATCCTAGCTAAGGACGCGTTCACCTGAAACAGGCTCAAAAAGGTTCACTTGAAGCAAAAAGCGCATATTTCAAACAAACAAATTACGTGCTATTTTCTTCATATGAAATTGGTATAAAAACATAACAAACACGCTTTCGAGTTTTTGGGCCCGTTTCGGGTGAACGCGCCTTAAGCTTTATTCCAGAAGAAGTCCCCATGTATAACAAAGGGCGCAACCGCAGGTGCATACGATACGGTCGTGGGTCAAAAGCCCTCCCGGTCAAAAGCCCTCCCGGCTAAAAGCCCTCCCATTTTTGCAAGGTAGGCTAAAAGCCCTCCCGGTCAAAAGCCCTCCCGGCAAAAAGCCCTCCCATTTTTGTAAGGTAAAAATGAAATATATAATATTATTTCTAAATTCTTTTTTGTATATTTTCAATAACTCAAAACGTGTTAGTCATGCAATAACATGCATGGTCACTGTTCACATCGGTGCGCTAATCCTCTGATCCCTGATCCCCGTGTTATCCCTTGGTGATAACGGTCACAAAGGAACCACGGTCCACCGCAATGAATGAACCATCAGAATGGGATTAACATAATCCATGGATCCCACTCTATGCTATACACACAACAAATATATCAATATATAATAAACTAGTATGATATATTTCATTTTTACCTTACAAAAATGGGAGGGATTTTAGCCGGGAGGGCTTTTAGCCGGGAGGGCTTTTAGCCTACCTTGCAAAAATGGGAGGGCTTTTAGCCGGGAGGGCTATTGACCGGGAGGGCTTTTGACCGTTTACCATACGATACAGCCAAAGTATCCATGGTAACAGCATCAAGTATCAACAAATAGGATTTGCGTTGCATCCCATCCAAAACCATGGCAACCAAAACCTGTAAAAATATGGAGAATGAGGTTTTCAAATAGCTACCTCTGAGTTATGGAGCAATCGGAGTAAGGAAGCAAGCAGGTTTATTTAGACGTGTTCTTTAAAACGCCTTTATTCAAATCCGTCTCATTCGTTAATGCCTTACGTAAGATTAGCTTATCTTATTTGCTTGTCATTTTAAGTTCAATATAGTTTAGTAGAGGCTCTATGTTATTTTCATTAACATCATTTTAAAGATATTTGTGCAACGTGATTTTGCTTAATAAGCGCGGTTAATGGCCCCTTGATAAAATAATCATAATTATTATATTTATAATAGTAATTACCCCATCATCCTCCACGGCGCCTCCTGGATTAGCCACAAATGTTCCTTCGCTCGGATAGTGGTTCCGCTTAAACCAAACTTTCTCGGTTCCTCTACAGGAATCCCGTTTGACCAAAGCGTGTGATGCGTAGTTTGAGCCATCTGCCCAGCAAACTAGGCCGTAAGTGAAGCAGTGCTCCCGAAAACGATAGTTTGAGTTAATAGATGGCATATCGAGGTGGTCAGATAGGAATGGCTTGCTTGTGTAGTGTTGATCCATATCAGATTCTCTATGAATCTTACCTTTATGGATATCAATTGTATAGCGGATTATTTTTGGTTTGAATATCAAGTCATTCCGTTTTTCTTTATTTCTTAATACATCGAGATCCATAGCTTTTACTATATCAATATTACTATGTGCTATCGCATCAACGTATATTAAATCATCCTTTTCAAAAGCGTTGATGAAATGAAAATGGTACAATGCAGGTGCTTCTAAATGCATCTCTGTAACAAACCCACTCTCCAAATCAATGATATAGACATCGGTTCCCATTTCTGGCATCCAATTAAAGAATTCCGACGATTTTAATAAACTGAATATATTTTTATACATTGGATCGGCAAAAACGATCACATAATGTGACGTCATAGCAAACGAATGGATATTTGGAGCTCTCATTACGGGAATGCTTGCAACGACCTCGCGATCGTATAATGATTTGATCCGTACTAAATTAATAAGGTCGCTTTGTATCGGTATAATACTCTGAAGAGTGAGAAGAGTAATCAAATTGTCATGTGCATCTTTAAGTGGATGGGCACCTCCAGTTGGAATAAATGTATTGTAGATCCAGTGAAGAGGGTATGGGGGATCAACCGATTCAATATGACCAAGAGTATACCGATCGAATTTGTTCCACAACCAAAGCTCGCCCGTGGCTAACAAATCATCATGAAATTCAATCACGTTTATGTTTGTATTATCGTAACGATTTATTACGGACATTATGCGCTCGTATAGTGATATCGGCGGTATTACGTCACCGATGAATATAGATGGAGTAAACACTGATCCGTTGTTGACTTGATATAATTTGGTTTCAAGAAATCTGCTACTGAAATGGACTTTTGATGAAGGCCCCTCGATGTCAAACTTATGCAGTTTCGCGCGGCCATCGAATAAGTTTGTAAACTGTCTGTCATGGATTTCGAATTTGCCCGGGCCGTTGTATATCTGAAATTGCGTGACAGTTTATTATTTATAAGTGAAAGAAACAAGTACGATATATAAATCAAAGTAACACTGTGTATGTTAATCTGTTCATAATTCAAATGATTAGATTCAATATTTTTTAATTATGCGCACTTGTAGCATATATGTTTTAATGATTCAATGTATGATTTGAAGTTTTATGCTAGATTTATGAATTAAAGAGTCCATTATATGAGGACACTATGTATTCTCCTTCATCTAAACAAATCTCATAAACGCCTCATACTCGATTGGATGTTTTACTAATGTTTTTTTTCTCTGTCACAACTAGCATAGATTCTATTATTCTTACCAAACTACCGTGGAGCCAAGTTGGTATAGAACCTTCTACAGGGCATTGTTCAGCATTATACTCTGACGATTCAGTTGTAAACCAGAGTTCGAACCCGGTATCTTCGACCTCCTGGACCATGTTTTCGATTAAGAATCCGTTTGGATCGAAATTGTTACAACCATTGTCTTTTTCACAGTACGGTCCGGCTGCTGTATATGTATAATGAAAATAAAACCAATCATGTAATGAAGCGATTCACATGTCTGCATCGTTGTTTTGCAAATATTAAAAAATATATATATTTTAATTCATTATTTTTGTAATATGTTTTCTTTATAACACCCACATAATGATAGGATCCCACAACAAGAAAACCACATTTGTCGGTCGAGTTTGTCCTGTGGAAACATACTTTTTAAAGGGGCCAAATTGCAATTTAGCCTTTGATATTTTGTTTACTTCCATAGATATAAATAACAAAATGTCAACAACTGTATTTTGTAAAACAAAAAAGAAGTAGCAACTCAGTGTATGCCGCCTGAGCTAAAATAGACCAAAATGCAACTGAATTATAAGAAAAAATGAACATGTCAATTTAAACCTTAATAGTTAAATTGTTGCAAGTCTTTTCATGACGAGTTTAAGCAATTTCAAAGCAACAAACACAGCTATAGTTCGTGTTAGGCCGAGGCTACACAGAGCTTTTTAAAAAGCTAACAGTTATTCACGCGAGCTTTTTTAGTGGTTACACTAGAGCAAAAAAAGAAGCGAAAAGGCTTAAAAATCGAGGTTTTCTCCGGTTTCCCTCCAGTATTTCAAAAGGAGTTAAGTGAAATGCATGGTGTCAAACAAACTCAAATGAAATTCATTATTGTAAAATTCGCGTTTAAAAAACGCCTTTTCCCCCGCTAGCAGTTTTTCCAGCTGGCTTTCTCATCTGTGTTATAGCAAGATTGTCGTGAAAAAAAAAACGCAGTGTAACCACTTTTGACTGAAAAAAGCTCGCATGAAAAACAGCTGCTGCTTTGTTTGATACGAGTTTTTATAAAAAAAAATATAGGAATAATAGATGACTAAATAAAGGACTAATCCCCAACGTGAAAAACGGCTAGCTCTGTCTAACCGCGGCCTTAAACCAATAATGATAAGCATTCAGTAATAATTGGTAGTTTGTGTGTTTTCCCGTCGTTTTGCTCAATAACGAGCTTCGTTCTTATTTCTAACTCGAACCATGTCGAACAGCCCTGGGCTATCAGGAAGCTCTTTTCCCAAAACAGACTTTAAAACTTACTAAGTTTGGCAAAATAACAAACGGGTAATAATAATGAGAAAAAGGATAAAGCAACATACCGGTATGTAGCCCATACTGCTTGAAAATAAATACAAGTTTGCCAATATAAAACAAAACATTAGGCCCTGCTTACATTAAATCGCATCGGTAGCGAAGTCACTGTTTTCTTTTTGGGAAATCTCAAAGAGCGACAAGATAGGTCCTTGAAAATGTCCCACAAAGAAAACACTCGCAACTTGCGAATTAGGTTCGCTCATTCAATGTAAGCAGGGCCTTAGAGTCTACTTTTCCCGCATCTTAAACATATTTCTTTCCGTGTGTCAGTATCATGCCATCCGGAAGAGCAAAAACAACATGGGGTTGTTTTGTTAGGTTATGTTGACATATATAAATGTAACACGATAATCATTTGTTGTGATGGTAATATTCGTAATATGGACTGGACTCCAAGCAATGGCACCATTTTGAGTCCAGAATGATCTATCAAAATAAATTAAATTTAGAAATTTTATAATAGTGAATGCAATAAGTGCACAAGGGCCTGAAGCTTCACACCGCTTGTTTTCCTAACTCATTGTAATGTATTGCTTATTGGAATCTTTCTTAAGCGGCTAGAAACAAAACAAAAACGTTTTAAACAGTTTGTTAGGGGAAAAGGCTGCATGAAGTCCACATATGGCCAGGCCTTCTTTTTTTATCATCTAGGTATTTTATTTCATGTTGTTTATTTTTTGAATTCAAATCCAATCCGATGTATTCGGTTTATAGTAATGTTAGATATAGGTCAAATTACAATAATATCTTTTGACGGTGGAAGTACTTGTGAGGATGGAATAGATAGGGATGCTTATCCGTATTGAATTCCGTGAAAAGATGGTTCATTCGGCGTATTGCGTCTCTTACTTAGGGCTTCCATGCTCATGATTAAAAAAGTCGAATTGTGTTTTTCGATTGTGTAACATAGAATTTCAATAGCGGTACCGTATCAATTGTTTAAATGAATATGGAATTTTTTCTCTAGTTTATAATTTATGTCCATTGTTGAAGGAAAAATACTTTTGCATGATTCAAAAGGTATTTCACCCAGAAGCTAAAAGAAACGTTTAAAAAAAATGATATAAACAGCTCAGTTCGCTAAGGCGCAAAATGTTACTAAAACCAGGAGTTTCGGGGAATTTACATTTGATTGCCTGACATTAATTTTCATTCTATATTGATAACAAAATTATTCTTAGAATAACACTTGTAACAACATATGCTTCTGATTCCTTTGTATAAATTCATTGTAGATGCTTCTTTCAAAAATACTGTTTCTTGAAAAGAAAGCAATTATATACCGAGAAGCTATTTCATGTGATCTAAGTGCACAACCGTACACTAAGTTTATCTGGATCTTCCAACTATCTGGATCTTCCAACTATCGAACATGTGTGAACACGTAAAATGTCCGAGTGAAGGATAGAATTGTGAGTTAATACAAGTAGGTTAACCAAAAGTTTGATTAATTCAATCAGTCATCATCAACATTCCAAACGAAAAATCTCCGTATTATTTGGAAGAGCTAGGTAGGTCTAATTATAAGATCAAACTACGGTATATGTACATGTATAGTGCCATACGAACCGAAATACAGTTATCTTCAAAATTTGTAACACGTATTCGCACCCTCGTGCGCCATGACGCCACGATTGTCGGGCAAACGATAACGGTAACAGTAACATATTTCCAATCCGGGTACACTAACGGTTGATCAATACATGTAGGTACGATTTAGCAACAGAGGTGAACAAAATTCAGAGGTGCCCGAATTAGCCAGGTGTTCCCTATCTTATGGTCTGTCGCAAATAAAGGATCATAGATGAGTTCGAGAGTATTGTACATGCGCAATGAAACACATCCCTCATGTTTAGGACCTGGATCCGTCATTTGAGACGACTAAACATTTTTTATAGATGAAAATAATAAATGCAGCTTCATGCCACTAATCTGCATATAAACACAGATCCGTGATCTTTCGCATATTTCACGTGTGAATCACTTGTTGTTTTTCTCATAACCACGCATTTTGCCACCGGGAGTAGGCCGACACATGTGATGAACTGTATAAAAGCGAACTTATACACAGGAGTGCCCAGCAATCTATTCTGTGAAATATATATTCGCACGGACTATCTTCTTCGCTGGCAGTGGCATAGAATCTACATGAAGAACAGTACAAATATTTCTGTAATAGTTTGTTTCAAGTTAATGTCGTCCATTTGAGGTAGAAGGGATTACGATGAGTTCATACACTTTTTTAGAGGGGGGTAAGTTAGGTCGTGTTTTATTCAAACCACATTTGCTATTCTTTTCCTTTTTATTTTCTGAAATGGTAGGTTTATAGCCTCGCTATTATTTTATAAACGCATTTCAAGATTTTAATAGGGCTTTTTATGACCAAATCTACTTAATCTCCTTACAAAAGTCTATTTGACCACTATGATGAATTCATACGATATTCACCTTACACAGGCATTCAAGCACAGTGTCAGTTAATCAAGGGCATAGAATCTAGGTGTAATACAAGAGGCGACAACATAGTCTATGTAAGGGCTGTGTTATGATTCACATAGATAGACTCTATTGGTAGACCTCAATATAATCAAAACGATATTGACCTTACACAGGCATACACGCACAGTGTCAGTTAGTCAAGGGCGTAGAATCAAGGTATAATGCAAGGAGCCACAACATTGTCTTCTAAAGGGCTGTGTTATGATTCACATAGATAGACTCTATTGGTAGAATTCAATATAATCAATATGACAGCATATTAGTCTGTTCGGGTCAATTTTAATGGGGAATGTTTTCATGGACTATCTTAATTTGTTGGACGTATGACGAAGGGCCAAATCTGTTTCAGCTGTACCGCCAGAATCCGAAGAGCCGACACCGTGAAATGTGCCTTATGTAGCAAGACGTTCCATAAGATTTGTATCGGGGAAACATCATCTATCAATACAATTTGCCCATTGTGTCAATTTGTTACAAATGAGTAATTTTGAAATTAAAATTGTCTTACTGAAGTTTAGAGTATCGCTAGTCAAGTTTTTGAAATAAGAGTATCGCTAGTCAAGTTTATGAAATAAGTATAATGATACATATTTTACATGTTTATGCTAATGATGGTCTAGTTCAAAACAAGTTCGATTTACATAACGCTCTCTGACAATATATCGTATGAATTCATCATAGTGGTCAAATAGACTTTAGTAAGGAGATTAAGTAGATTTGGTCATAAAAAGCCCTATTAAAATCTTGAAATGCGTTTATAAAATAATAGCGAGGCTATAAACCTACCATTTCAGAAAATAAAAAGGAAAAGAATAGCAAATGTGGTTTGAATAAAACACGACCTAACTTACCCCTCCTCTAAAAAAGTGTATGAACTCATCGTAATCCCTTCTATATAAAACACAAGCTATATTCAAAACATAGGAATATACAACATTGTACAGGTAGTTGAGTTAATGGTCATATAGGATTATGTAAACTGTAGAGTATCTCTTCTTACTTGAAACGTTCAAACGATTTTGCTTGTTACTATTTGTGGGCCTTTCCTGCTGCGAACAAAGGATAAATGGTTTGTTTATTCCTTCAAAACGTTAACTCGTACCTAAATACGTTTCGTACTTTAATGAGCAAATCTAAAGCAATTTTTAATTTTTTGTTGGGTACTCCTGTATACATCCTGAATCGGCCAGATTCCTGAACGGTTCCGTTGCCTATATATAGTGAAGAGCATTGTGTGCACTTAAACTGACAAGTAAAATTGAGATAGACGCATATTGTGAAGTTAAATTGGAAAATTGGTTGAATCTATTGTATTGTGAAAGCGCAACATTGACATTTTTATTTGATAATTTGCTGAAAATGTCATATATGTGACAACCAGCTCAGTTTGAATAGGAATCAGTGCACTATAAATCATAACTAAATGGCGTTTTGAGTATTTTCAGTGGACAATTATTGATGATGATGTTTATTTTATGAGCTAGGATGCAGGTACCACAGTGATAAACACTTTTGAAAATATTTCACAAGCGATACAGGCTTATATTTGGGACGAGCAAAATAGTGAAGTGGGACTATTGTAAATAAAGTGCTCTATATTGCAGACTCTATTGCAGAATCTATATTGCAGTGTATACAAAAAAATAGTAATTCAATATGGAGTTAAATAAGATGCGAGTTTTTCTTGAAACCATTGGATTTGTGTCATTTCTACTCGCGCAGGTGACGAAAGCTGAGGGTAAGTTCCCAGTAAACATTGAATCTCATGTGAGCTTTCCGTGAGACTCACGCGAATCTAATTGTGTGTGGCTCACACTGTGAGGCTCACTATGAGGTCACAAAATACCACGATAGCCTCACATGAGCCTGTGTTAGCTAACACATGGCTCACACGATCTCACAGATCTCACAGGACTCTGGGTATGTTTTGACCTCACTGAGATATCACAGACCAGGCTTCCCGTGAGATCACTGTGTTGACGGGGTTTAGCATTTAGTCGTTTTGAATTTTATATGTCTTTAAGAATGATAATGTATAGCCTAGCAATGCATGCTCATATCCGTATCTCATAGGCTATGCATGTCAATGTGTTTTCGAATGAGCTGGAGCTTGTGATATTGTCTATATGCTAATGAGCCAGAATTATCACTTTTAAAGTTTATTCAATTTTTAGTACTTTTAGTTTTTCAAAAAAATCAGTCGACTTTGAAAGGATAAAGGCGCGTTCACTCGAGACAGGCCCAACAAAGCTCGATAGCGTGTTTGTAATGTATTTATACCAATTTCACTTTAAGACAAAAACGCGTTATTTGTTTGTTTAAATTTTCGTTTTTCAACAAAAATGGTATAAAAAACATGATAAACACGCTTTCGAGTCTTGTTGGGTATGTTTCGGGTGAACGCGCCTTATTACGTGTCTTATTATTTACAAATCGTAAGTGGAGATCTTTGCTTATGAATCTATTCTTAGAATGAAAACAAACACAATTTTGACCGTTCTCATGGATTTTCTTTAATATATTACATATTTTTACAGGATGCGCAAACGAGGTTAACCCATGCGGCGGCCACGGTGACTGCGTAGACAACACGTGTCTGTGTCACGCGTATTACGCCGGATATGAATGCCAGGAGTGCGTGCTATGTCCGGGACGGTTTCAACATGTGTGGAGCTGTGTTGAGTGCATGGTAAGTCAATAACGGTTTGTAATGATTTTAATAAGAGATGAACAAAATGGTAGAAATATCCATTATTTGCAGTCGTCGCATAACGGCAAGGCTCCGATACAGAATAAATAATGACGTTAATGTGTAGATACATTATTTTGACCCAAATGTGACGTCGTGACGTCGATCGAACGTTTAAATGATAATTGCAGCGACGTAGGTACACTGCTTTCGATATTTTAGGAGCATGTCAGTATATATTTAGGTATATTTAATGGGCATGATGGTTTTAAACAATTTCAGAAATATAATTAAACGATTTAGATAATTGAGTATTGTTTTCAAAATATATTTGTCAAGTATGCGCATTAGCCAGCTGATATATTAGCTTTCCATAGTCTTTGGAAAGAATCTTGGTGTATTTTGCAATGACAGCTAAAACCCTATAGTCATATTGACAAATTAATTTCCCCATTATAATGTCCCCTTACAAATAACAAGCTCTTGGGGTGCGGTTTTCACAATAACATATTTCATTCACTCCTAAATTCATTCAATGTATTTAACGTTTTGAATCATCATATAAACCATTCTTATTTCATTATTATTTAATTTTACAAATCCTTATTTCATTTGCAGTTCAATGCCAACCAAGACCTAACTCCTTGATAGAATTCTATTTATTCATCCTTTATTTCCATTGCAGTTCAACGCCAACCAAGACCCAGAATCCAAACATCACTGCTCAACATTATCTTCATCGGGACAATGTAACAATGTCGAATACGAAATGGCTTATACGGAAGACGCAGAATACAATCTGCGTCACGAAATCGCTGTGAGGAATTGCGTCTTTAAATATGGCGTCGATATACAACGTGGGTCGGATGTGGCGGTTGTGTATGTGAAAATGAACTGTGCTATGGTGTGAACAGTGAAACCATATTCTCTGCCAATGCTTAACCTTGAATAAAACTATAAAATCAATACAATCACGGGGCTGATAAGAAATAATAATTGGGGCGAGGGGGGATGGGGTCGTAGGGACAATAAAGAACTTAGCTAAGGAGACGGGGCATCGATGACGGTGATTCTTTTTTTAAATCTAATGTTTAAAGACCAAACGGGTCATGGATGAACATAGGATGTGCTTTCAATGTTCTTCAAGCCTGAAGCCTGTGTAAAACAGTAGCAAAATAAGCTTGCGTTAGAGGATATGCGGGGCTTGGTGGCCCAGATAGCTTAAATTCAATTGTTGATGCTAGTATGTAAACATAGATGTTTTTAAGGCTCATGTCAACATTTATTCTTATTTTTAGGGAATGATTATTTTATTTTTGTATGGCATTTTTTGTCTTTTGAAAAAATATTCTATTAAATTATTTGAATCTATTAGTAGTTAGTTAAAAGAGACTTTGTAGATAAATGAGTGTTAAAACATTGATGTCCTACATTGTGTGGATGAATTATTCATTTTGTTGCTTTGTTACATTTTGTTATATAGATGTGTTTGTTGTTGCATGTATTATTACAGGTTGTACATAATATTTGAGTAATAA
>LQRL01129294.1:0-12801 GCA_001703475.1 Hydroides elegans | reverse complement strand
AAGATGGTAAGGGTCAATATGCCATTTTTAGGGTGGGGGGGGGGGATCGGTTGCGTGGTCAGAAAGATCAGCAACTTGGGTTTCATGTACAGCGCGGCGTTGCTGAGGAATGGATCGGGTCATGTGATCGTTGCGTCGGTTGAGGGATTGAGAGTCGTCACGAAAGATGGTATCAGTTAAATACGTTCATTTATGTTAGGGTTACATTGAGACACATGCCTCATTGTTAAAAATGTAATAAATGCATATGCCCAACGTTAGACGCATTATAGACGCCTGGTAAACAATTTTGAACCCCTGGGTATCTCGTTCCTTAATTTACGCTCATATTGAGGCAGTGGGTTATTTCTTTGCGTAGGTAGAAGTGCGATTTCTTATTTGTTTTTGTTGAGTACAAACTACATTTATATGAGAGTTGAAATAAAATTGAAAAGAAATATACACCTTGACATAGTCGAGGGTAAGACTACTATCTCAAAAAGACAAATTTAAATGATGTTTACTTACTGTCAAGCATCCTTATTATAGTGCTACTTGAACATAATGCTTCCGTTTTTCTTATTTGTTCACTCTTTTAAAACTGCTTATTTTCTCAATTGAACAGGAACTAGCATCAAACAAGTCGCCGAAGGCCTTCATTGGGACGTAATTGTCCAGGGCTCCTACTGCTTCGCCTGCCCAGCCCGTCTTCCCGCCATCGATATCTACAAATACAACACAAACTTCGAGAAAATTCGCATCATCAGCCTTCCCTGCCAGGATCTACGTTGTGCCAGCCTCGCTCATACTTTAACAGTACGGGAGAACCTCATATATGTTTGCTGTTCGGGTAAAAATCTTATTTATGTCCTGGATATATCAGCAAACGGAAATGGTTCCTTAGTGAAGGCGCGATACGGCCCTGAGGTGCAATACACGATGGTACAGCACGGAGGGCAATACCGCAACGGTGGGGGCAATTCGGGATCAAATACTGCCTCCACATCGCGTATGCCAACAACGCAGTTAGTACGGCCTCATATATGTCACCTTAACGAGGACGGTAGCGTCATAGTAGCGAATACAGTGCGACATAGGTTGCTGGTTTTGGATACGGAGGGCAATATTAAGAAATGGAAAATGGCGGGAATGAAACGGCCGATAGGGGCGGTGAAGTTCAAAGAGAGGCTGTATGTGAGCACGTGGGGAGATCGGTGTATAACGATGTTCTCAAAAGAGAGTGATGCGTGAAAAAGTCATTTAGGGAACTTTTTGGCTGGAAACCTTTTGGCTGGAAAAATTGCTTGGTCAGAGACCTTTTGGCTGGAATGGTTTAGGCACATGTTATCAAATCTGGAACTTTTCGGTCGGAACCTAAATGGTCGGATACCGAAAATATATAAACAGCGCGTTATGTTATAGTCATTTATAGCCACGATTCTTATTGAGATTAATCAATAATTGTGAGCTAAATGTTGAAGATGTGTTACAAATGTGATACACAATTGCTTCAAAGTATGTCTAAAATGTCAATTAATGGTTCAAATATCTTGACATTAATATCAAGATGGTTAAGTTTGATGTTGCACTTCGTCATATCAGTTTTCATATGCAATTGAAACCACTTTAATCGGATGTTGAATGTCACTAAGTTATATGCTTTGAGTAGTTTGTTCAAACATTTTCATGTTACACTTTCAGAACAAAGTGAAAGATATAATTCGATACTATCCCCCACAGGAAATATACTCGTAGATGAATATATGAAGAGCACCCCACGACACATTTTTCAAAAAGTTGTTAAATCACCTTAAAACAACTTTACAAAGACGAACAACAACAAAAAACACCTTTTCGAAAATTACAATTTTGCAAAAAGGTGTTCATTTTTTCCAAGCCAGCTGAGCTGTTCCTCCTTTTCTAGTCAGCTTGGAGCAGAAAAGGAACACATTTTGAAATAATTGAACTGTTGAATATAACTATATTACCTATTATTAATAACCAATAACATGTTATAAGAAAATTGCGAGCAATTTCGATCAACTTGCAATTAAATATTCTCATAAGATATCATAAAATAAAGAAATCATCAAAAAAGGTGTTCCTAAAACTGCTAAAATCTCCAAGCTAGAACGAATTTCCTCAAAATCTCCAAGCCAGCTGGGATTTGCTGGGGAACAGCTTTTGTGAGGAACAGCTCGTGGGGTACTCTACATATATTTTAATATATACGGTTTGATTAATGAGGACGATATATACAAACTAAATGTTCACTCAATCGTTTTCAATACAAATGCACTTCAAAGACTGATTTTATTAAACCGATTAATAATTGTTCGTAAATCATAAGACACGTGAAGTTATTAACATAAATATCAGGAATATTCAACTTGATGTTAATTACACTTACGTCTCGTTGCTTTTTTATACACTGATGAAACACTTTAAGCTGATGTTGAATGACATTGTGTTATTGTACAAGTAGCCTGCTCAGCCATTTTTTCTGGACAAGTATATACTTTTTTTTCAGAACATATATGCATTATGTTATCATATGTAAAGCGCAAAAAACATGTATATGCCTTTCTCAAAATAAATAATTAAATCAAATGTATTATAAAATCGGTGTTTGAATTTTGAAGACTTGTCATAGTGCTTTATTTCATCGCAATTTTACCATATGAGAATACTATTTCTTATGTATTTTTTTGTTGTAAAAATAACTATACCCTTGTAGCGATATTAAGTAAGCATATTTTAGCACGAAACTACCACTTATCTTATTCCTATGAGCAACCTTGATTTGAAATGAGTGCACGATGATATCGTAATGATCTCGATTGGTTACTCAACTCATCCCATTTATAATTTTTTATTTCATTTTATAACATTGAAGTTATTATATAACGACACGTTTTCGGCCTCGCGCTTACAGTAAACGATAAAGGATATCAGTCACACATTCAAGTTTTTTTTAAAGAAGTGATGCCGATGTGTGTATTCTATTAGAGTCATAATACGGGCGCAATACAAGTATATTTCTCTTGTTGAATACTGATTCGCTAGTTTAACTATATTTGTGTATGATAATATCAGTTTTTGATTTTCAATTTGTCATAAATCTATATATATGTATGAGCACACTATATGGTTTAAAAATAAAGAATATTTGAAGAAAAAAAAGTGTTTTTTTTTCATTTCATAAATGACTTCTTTTATTCAAATCCAAAATGCATTCATTTATCTATATTTGACACGACATTGCTTTTATATTAAGACCTTTTCGATTATGTTTAAGCTTTATTAAATAAGACTATACCAAAACAACTATTTGTTTGGATTTTTTCATACAAAACAATAAGATTTGGGATACAAGGACAATCGACCCGTACCAATAGGTTAAAGAAACCTCTCGAGTTCAAAAATGATTTTAAATACATTTAAACATGTAGATCTATATGTAGTCTTATTTTATAGTTGTTTTGAGTACCTATGCAGCACCTTAAATTCAACAAATAAAGATATTTGACTAATATTTACGTCGATAATTTCTAGTTTAAGCTTTAAAATTTGTTGCATCACTTCAAATCACTTCAAATTTTAATATTATAAGCGCATTATAAGCAGTTATCATAAATATCAAACTATACGTTCCGTTGGTAAAAATATGCGATTACTCATAAACAACGTGATTATCGAGTAGCAGCCGTCATACCTTATTACATAATAGTCGCGGTTATTGACTTACCCATATAGGAGATATCATATTTATCAATTCATACATATATTACGTAAATGTAGCCTTGGTGAGTACAAGGGTAGTGTTGAGTAAAACCATGATTATTATGTCATACCAAGATAGGCTTACCCCTTCTGCAAGGGACCGTCGATACCACGTCGAATTAAGACGCGATTTCGGGAAGATGTTGTCATTTAGTTGTCATTTAGAAGATGTTGTCATTTTGCCATCTAATGTAGTCCGTTTTGTTTCATATACCCGCGGAACGACGCCATACCCGCGTCATTCTTACGTCTGTTTTTGTAATGACATTTAAACAAGACTATTTGACGAAAAGGAACGTTTAATGAAACGTTGATATAGAACCAAATGATAAAGTCCTGTCGACGTTTCTCGATGAATCGAATATCATATGAAATGATTGTCAACTATAGTATTGCATTCACGCATATCAACATGCACTCCAGCTTACATAAGAGCCGTCATATTGGTGATATGCTCAATAAATGTGAGTAATTAAGGGAATCGTCATATTTGATAAGAGTTATCATAGTTTTACATAATTCACATTTTCTACCCGGTGGTTACAAACCCTATATATACTCAAGACAAAACCATTGAAGCTTCAGCCGAGTTCAAATACTCAACAAACATATTGAACAGAAAAGGACAAACAAGAAAATACATTTTCAGCTTCGAATTTGAAGAAATTGAACCAACACAACTATCATCTGAAGAATCAAGATTCGCAAAACAATCAAGAGAAGGCTTCATTCCGTCAACCAACAGGAAAACCCAAAACAACAAAATCATCATCTGACATATCAACATTTCAGCAACCATGCTTCACTTTATTACGGCACTACTTTGTCTCGCGGCGTCAACCACATTCGCAGCGGAGACATACATCCCGCCTGTTTACTACGGCGAGCCTCTTTCCGCTTACGTAGCCGAACTACAAGGACCCGACTTCCGCGGTGAACCCGTCTATCTCATCACCTTCACCTTATTACTCAATGACACGCTGGAAGAAGTGGAGAGCTTAGTGCACCGTAACTATGACGAATTTGCTACCTTAGCAACCATACTTCCGGGTACAAAAATGTATCCATGGCAACAATGGGGGATCCACAAATCACAACAAAACGACACCGCGTCAATTGATGATTTGAACCAATTTCTCACAACAATCCTAAACAATGACGAAACGCGCTTAAGCGTGGAATTCGGCGATTTTCTCGGTATTAATTGGAACGCCGATGGAGTCACGTGGTTTGAGAGTCTTCCGGGTTTCATGAATTGGTTGTTGTTTGCGCGTGCGCCGTTTTTTCAGCCGGAACCGCCGGTTTTTGGATCCGAGCTGGATACGCTTGTTGAGGAGACAGCGTTTGAGAAGTATATCTATATGACGGCGTTTAGGGCGCAAGACGATTTGGATGCGTAAGTAAAAATACTATTTCACATGATTATTGATTGTCATGACTTAAACTGGTTTATCGATTAGCTATGATGAACACTTGTTGTGATATAATTAATTCTTGCCTGAATAGAACATTACTGGATTACTGCCAATCACAATATACTATTTCGAATAATTAACGAAACTTTTATTTGCAAAATAATTTTAAATGAAAGTTACTGAGGGGTTTTTAACATTCCATTTTACTAGCGTTACATTTTACATTATCATAAAGAACTGGTTTAAAGATATGCCAAGAATGATATTCTTTATGCACTAGCTTCCACAAGCTTCATAAATCTTTAAAATCTCCATACAGCTACATGGACTACTTCCGCAAATGGGTCGACACCAATCCCGCCTTCGCCGGTTCCCTTGACAACGATTCAGACGTCTGGTTTCCAGGGGCAACTGGTCCCCTCGAAATGCCCTACCACTACATGAAGACGTTTGTGCACTTCCTGCCTGACGGCTATGCCAATGGGAAAACAGTGAGGATATCGTATACGGGAAATACGAAGTTTAACTTCCTCAAGGAGGATATGCTGCGGGAGACCATTCAAGAGTAAGTGGATTTGTTTTCTTAAGTTACTCTTAATTTTCCTTCAATTGTTCATCAAGATAAAGTTGGTCATTTCGAATGTTTACATGAACGTGGTAAATCAATTACATACTTGAATAAATATCTATTCAAATTATTTATGAAAGTAATCTAAGTAGATTTAATAAAATGTGATATACATGTACAAGGAACATATCGTACCTAAATTAACAATATGATAGGGCATTCGAAGTGAAAACCTAAATTTACAGCAGTTTCAGAGCAAGTGACCTAATTTAAAAGCACTATGATATTAAAATATAGACCAGACAACAGATCTATTCATTATAATGGTTTTATATATCTATGTTATCAGCTTGTACTCGGACCTCCGCCCCCTGCGCATCCTGGACATTGGAACCGGAAACTGCTACTCGGCCTTCGTCTACGGAGAAGAGTTTCCCGACGCAGAGGTCTATGGCATCGATCTCGCAGCGCCTTATATCAGGTAAGAAGCACTGTTTAAAGAATCATAGAAAGTGCAAGGGGTCAGAATCTGCTCGATAGAAAGATAGAGAGAATGGGAAGATCAAAAGAGCGTATGATTAATTTGAGACGGAGGGAGGGAGAGACTGAGATGTGGAGAGAGATAGAAAGCAATAAACTGCTACTCGGCGTTCGTATACGGCGAAGAGTTTCCCGAAGCAGAGGTTTATGGCATCGATCTCGCAGCACCTTATATTAGGTAATTTATTTCACATGAAATTATATAGATGAAAGGGTTTAAGTGAAGGTATTTGAGAGCTCTTTTGATTTGAGATTTCAAGGTTTTTTTGTCAAAGACCGTACTGATTTATAAATCATATAATATAAAACATAGCTCGTGATTTTAAAGCGGAACATAGAAACAATATGAATTTAGCGAGCAGCTGTTATATGTAAATGGCGAGAAAACACTTTCTTTATTACATCTTATCAATATCGTTATTGCACTCAGTAGATCAAAATAATTAACTCAGTCATTGCAGTTTTATCATCAATACCTAAATGCGATGCACATTTACTCGATTGTGAACATCGACATGAACTTATTCCTATCGATCCAATTTTAGATTCTGCAACATGTGGAAGGAGGAGCGCCCGGGCAGTGACAACGTGCATTTTTACCAGGACAACGCCGAGTCGACGCACTTTGAGTCCGAGTCATTCGACATCGTGCAATACACGTATGTCGTGCACGAGATGCCAGAGGTCGGTAAACTTGATAAATGCGGAAATAAAAGTTATAATGCGTCAGCCGTTATTGTTATTTAGCAAACAAATCTAGTTTCTTCCAATGACATGTTATGCAAATTCTTCAAGCTACAGGCATATGGTCAAAGGACCGGAAACCATAAATGAGGGTATGATTATTTAATCTCACAAAAAAAATATAAACAATGGATGATATTCTCTAATCAAGTTGAATTTCAAACTTAAACTGATCAAGTCATTTAAAATAAAACAAATTTAAAGGTATCATCAAATATGCAACATTGGTATTTTCACTTTGTTTCAGGTTAACGCTGAAATGCTTGTCAATGAAGCCTACCGTCTTCTCAAACCGGGAGGCATCTTCAGTGGATTTGAAGGTGGGTTTTGTGATGGTAGATATTTGGGGCATTTAATGGGTTTGAATTTGAAGTAAAATTATTGATCCCCAAAATAACCCAAATAACTCGGCTTTGTTAATCATGCACATTCCGGAGAAAAATGCTTCACTTAAGACGATATCAACAACCGATGATCGTTTCGAAAAATGCCCGAAATAACATACACACACAGTCTCATTTAAGTGTCCTACTTTATTTTATAAATGCCGTTCTTCGAGAAACCGTTCATGTGTCAAGTACGCATCATTGAAATATTCTATTCTCAACTATACACGGAATATTAAGTCGGAACAAGTTAACATTTAAAAGTATCTTCATTTTTCAAAATGCGAAAAAATATTATAATTGTGCTATCATTTTTATTTTGCCACTCACAGTCCCATAAATCGAGAACTTTCTCATTCGCCAAATGAGCATCATCTCGCAAACCTGGGGCTGCCACTGGAACGAAACCGATTACGACTTCGGATCCATTTTCCCTGTTTGCCTCTATAGATGACCAAATCTATCACTACTTATTTTTCCATGTTATTCCATCATCGCAATATTACATTTTCAGCAAGATTCGGCACATTTGGCCCGCTACTTTTACATACAAGTTGTACTAAACGTATATTTCTCTTAACATCATTATACATTATAGAGAAATATAAAAATATTCTTAATATGGCATTTTCCCTTTTCACAGTGCCATACATCGAGAACTTCCTTATTCGCCAAGTGAGCATCATCTCGCAAACGTGGGGCTGCCACTGGAACGAGACCGAGTGCGGCTTCGGACCCGAACCTTATATGGAAGAATATGAAGACGGAACGAAATTGCCCAAGATGCTCGAACGGGTTGGGTTTGAAAACAATACGCATATACCGGTGTCGTCGTTTGATGGCATTTATGTGTCGTATAAACCGTGGTGAATTGTGACTTAGATAAAGACGAATATCAAATAATATATGGTGATTTGTTGAGTCTGATATATATCCGTACAGCTGCTTATATTGTGTATTGTTTGCTACTGTAGATTAAATTATTTTGTGTTGTTATATATCTGTTTTTTTTTTGCGATAAATAAACTATATGAAACATATTAAATATTGTATTATTTGTTGAGAATATTCTCAGGAAACTATTTCAAGCTTTCAAGTACATTCATATATTTCTAAAGTCATACACTGATATGTGCAACCAGTTTGACTATACATAAATTGCCTCAAATGACATCATGTGATTCTCAGATTGATAGCACTAAACTGAACTCGATGCTTAATCCCTTCAGTGGCATCAGGCCCAAATACATATATATGAGTCATATATTATTTGTTCTACAATTATGCAGTTAGTTTCAAATGCTATTTATATATACCAGTCAGCAACCTTCAGCACTTGTAGATCCAGTTAAATTCAGACACCATTTGACTCTCTTTTTATCACATTTAAATCAAATTGAGATGCAATTGAGAATGGAAGTTGATGCGAAACATGTAGATTCCATCTACGGGACACCGAAATTTGTAATCCCCAACAATATGATGTTGGAATTTCTGCAGGGCTGTTGTTGAACTACAACAGCCCGTTTAAGGTTCATACAGTTAAAACCACTTTTAATTTGACAACTAAAACGAAAACTCTAGAGCTTTATGGTACGTTCAGCTGGACTTTGCGTCTACGTCTGCGAAATTTAAATTGGTATAAAACATAGTAAACCCAGCGGTATTAATTCATACCAATTGAATTTCCGCCGGCATTAACGCACAATCCCGCTAAACTCGCTATCATTCTGTGTTGATGGCCGCACGCCGCTTCGCAGCGAACCGATGGTATATTTATAAATAACTGAGTAGACTATCAGCATATGCGGATCCAGCTAAATTCATACACCATTTGACACACTGTTTGAAAAGTTTAAGTAAAATTGAGATGCAATTTAGAATGTAGAAGGTAGATATCATCCCGTCTGGGCACGTAAATTGGACCCCAACATGATGTTGGAATTTCTGCAGGGCTGTTGCTATTATGCAGCCCGTTTAAAGACCTTAACTAAACTAAGTGATGAATGTTTTTAAATCTTTAAAATTACATATTTCGCTATGTTATTTTATGTTGTAATTTCGACAGGGCTATTGTGTTACTGCAGCAGCCCGTTTGAAGGATGTTGTGCTAAAGCATATATATTTATTTATAAAAAAAAATGAAAACGATGAGTGGTTTTCTTATGTACATTACCAAACTGTGCATTACCAAACTATGTTTTGGTTGTTCCTATTGCCATATTGAAGGTTTTCTTCTTGTTATAAAGTCCTTTGGGAGGTATTTAGGCTGTTCCATCTTTCTTTCCATCATTCATTTTAAAATCGCTTCAAAATTCGAAATCATAATATCACCTGTGAAAATGTCATCATTTATTTTTAATCAAACAAGTAAACATATTTCAGAGTGCTTTTTGAAACAATGATACTATAAACATATTATCTATATAAATAAGCAGCATAAAGAAGAGATTTAAAAAATGTGTTGCAAAAAATTACTTGTAAGTTGATGAAAATACAACACGTTAGAATCGAAACGTCATTCCTTTCAGCATAAAAATGATATCCTAATATCACAATTTATTTGTCATTTCATATTTGTTTTGTTGTAGGCGCATGATTGACACAAATGTATCGCAAATTGTTCAATTCATGGGAAACACAGTTTTTTCATTAAATTATATTTTGCTCAATTATTTTGGAATAGATTATACCTTCAATTCACAAACACGACGTTAAGCATGAATGTGTTATAACACGACGTATGATATTAAAATAATCGTGAAACTAGTTTAAACTCTTGCGAAAAAAGTATCTGAAGAAAATCATATTTTTAATTTTTGATTATAATATGGCACTTTTCATAATATTAGTGCTTGCAATTGTGACGTTAAGGTCACTCGCTCAAACTACGCTTGAACCAAATATCACAACATTAGAACATGGTTCATCTGATTTAGACGATACTTTTCGTCATCTCGAAAACTTTGGAATAGCGTTGCGACAATCAATGTTGAATATTGAAGGTAGGAATTTTAGATAAGGAATAAATTATTTGTAAATAGTAAATGAAGGTTTTTCTTTCATAAATCTAATATAAATATATATCAACGGAAATCTTAAAGTATCATCCGACACAGCTGTAATTGCTCAAGTCTTTTCAAGACGATAAAGTCTGTTTGAAATAATTTGGCACAGGCTCACAATTTTGCAGACTTTTAATAAATGGTCTCTGGGTGTTGGGTGCCTAGATACATGCCCCGAATATATGTGGAACATGGGGATAGTTTAAGCCCTTATAATATGTATATTCACTCAAAAATACTCACTGTTATTCCCAATCACTGTCTTTATCAAGTTTTATATTTGAACCCTAGCTAATGCATTTATTTAAATGTTAGAAATGTTAGATATTTCGATATCATGGTTTTCCTTAAAACTACATTTCAGTCGTTTTTCAATGTCAATTGTTTGTTGCAATCAAATAAAATAAACCGTCAAACTGAGATCCTTCGACTTTTTTTTCGGTTTCGGTCTTTGCTTCAGTAACCTTTTCCTTCGTTCTTAATTATTATCCGGAGAGCAGCTATCTGAAATACCGAAAATATCTATTGTCTTTTTTTTTAATTGGTAGCTCGAAAAACTAGACCCTCTTTTCTACGTAGTTTTACACTTGCAAAATGGTTTTATGTTTTCTCTTTCGATAAAAACAATCTATTTATTTGGCATTTTTAGGGATATTTAAAAAGGGTTTATTTACAATGTAGAGCTATTCATATGAAAGAAAATATAATAACCGGTCATGCCACTGCATGGGCATATACATGTAAATATGGTACTGTGAGATGACCATATATGAATTCTAGTCTAGGTGTCTGCCTAGCATTGGGATGATAGTTTTCAATCAGGCATGCGTTTGCATGTAAATATAAATAATGTATTCTATTGGTTAATCACCATTTATAGATTCTTGTCTGGGCCCACATGATTAATAGAACTCTATTCTATTTTGGTCTGAAAATGCCACACATTGTCCACTCTTCAGATTAATCTATTGATAATCAGTTGCATCCGATTTTTTTCGGAACAAAAAAGCTAATTCATTTTAAGATTTCAAGTTTTTGACCGTCATTAATAGAAATTTTGCACAAATTTGAAAAATTATTTCATCGAAAATTGCCGTGTCGATGCCTGGATCTATTACAAACAAAGTTCCAAGATTGCAAAAGAAATAATCGGATAAGATGCGAAAAACACTGTGCCAAATTATTTCAAACAGGCTTTATGTTGCTTGAATTATTCCGGTTAGGGCGATTCTCATTAAAATAAAGGAAATAGCAATTCAAACTGTATAGATTCAATATCCCATGTGGCCTCTTTGAAAAAAAAACATATATCAACATAATTGTTTTTAAATGCTTCCAGGAAATGTACAAATATCATATTTTAGCAATCAATAAAAAATGGATTAATAATAAAAGCAAATAGATAAGATAATAAAAGTACAAATATTTAAGATAAAATATTTTCAGCTATAAATGCCGTTCAAACTGAAGATATCAACAGTCTTAAAGCTGACAATGAAGAACTCCATTTACAACTCGATGAACAAGCAGGTGACTAACATTGACATTGTTGCCAACTCACGCGAAAGAAATCGACTATTTCACTTGGTTCATTAAATACATTCAAAATGTATAAAGAATGTACATTAATAAATTAAAACCAAGCAAAATTGTTTGAAAAACAGCGACTTTTTGGTTTGTTCTGAGCGACACCAACCCTTTTTGTTTTTTAGCCCTCAGCCAAATTTTGGCCGAAGGCTATTGCTATCGTTGTGTCAGTCCGTCTGTCCGTCCGTCTGTCTGTCCGTAAACAATTACCTTGTGAACACACTCTAGGCTACAATTCTTCACCAATCGCAATTATATTAAAGGTTGGGATTGTAAATGAGCCATATCCGGCCAGGGAAAATGGCCCAACTGGACTTGGAAAAATCCCTATAAGCCCCTTCATAAGCGTTTTTTCCTCACTAGAGAATCGCTATCGTGGCTGAGGGCTTTGCATCTCTGATGCCTAGTCTATGTTTGTTCCAAGCGACACCAACGCTTTTTGGTTTTTGGTTTGTTCTAAGCAACACAAACCATGCAAGGATCTTTGAAGGCAAAATGCCTATTCTTTTGTTATGGCTTTCGTCGGTGTAAAGATTTTATTAGCTGAATCTAAGTCAAAAGGTCCCAGAACAGAAAAGTCTCCGAATGAAATACCACCAATTTTTGCAAACACGGGAAAAAGGGTAGAATTCTATACTTGTTGCATGATTCCTTTGAAGTCTCAATCCTTGTAAATTTGTTATTGCCTGTTTATTTTGTACGATAATTCCAATAATGAATAAATGGTTTTCTAC
>LQRL01129293.1:27290-41490 GCA_001703475.1 Hydroides elegans | reverse complement strand
CAACGGATCTGAATACGAAGTTACTATCGATGGGTGAGCCGAGAGAGCTAGTTTTGGTAGGTTCCCCGAACGACTTAATTCTGTTTTGAATCGTAAGGGACAGCCCCGACGTATCCAGCGTAGGACACGCTTTGAAGCCCCTATTTTTTGCCAAGCCTCGAGAAAAAATTTTAGCCTTCCACCAACTGGTAAATTCTCTCTTAGCCCTAGCCCACGACAATTTAACCCATCTTTTACACCGCCTGGAAGAGGGTTTGATGGTATCAAACCTCCTTCCCTGCTGTGATTGTCACCTGTTTGGAGTTGTGGAGGCCGGCTCCCCGGAGGGGACCGTCTGCACTGGCTGCACCGACTGCTTGCGCTTTTTTTCGGTAGGCCCACTTGTGCGACAGAGTAGTTAGAGTTAATGTCAATCCATTGAAGTAAGTCAGGGATTTCAATCCTCATGGCTTCCACTGACCACTCCTTGTTCGAGAGCCGATTAGTCGCGGCAATGTCTTGAGTGATATCCAGAACCTTTGCCTCCACAGGCGCATCGCCGCCACAGATCTGGGTTTGAGTTACGACACTGTCCTTCTCACCCTCTGAGTGGTCGCCGATTAACGTGGGGTCAACTGAGTCCTTCCACAGGTCGCGATCGTTGAGTCATTGCTAGCAACCTCTTCATTTTCACTATCGGATGCAGTGCTGCTCGAAGACGATGTTTCCTGCGATTTGATAGATTCGTTCCGCCGGAGAGACAATTTCTGCCGTCGTGGCGTCCCTGAGGCTGGAATTTAATCATCGGAGCGGATAACTGTTGTGACCACAGACCCGCCCTGGGTTGTCCTGGCGTGGGGATGCCATTTTCGTTCCCTGTTTCGCTTCCCTTTTGTCACGCCTACTTTGATTGTATAACAGAATCCCCCAATCCTGAAGGGGAGTGTCCACACAGTGAATGCACGTATCGTCTGGTGTACACTCCTTGATGTCACGTAGTTTGCGACACTTCGGACAGAGCGGATGTCGATCGAGCGAAGAACGTCTACACTTACAGCCTTCGAAAGATCTGAAATGATACCAAGAAAAAGGGGTCAGTGCTGTTATACACTGGTAGGTAAATTATTCGTAGTCGCTTAAGATAACTGTATAAATGAATAGAATGTAACGAGTAAACTGGCTGTTACCACCAGTCGTTGCCACGACGTAGGAATAGCTGTTGCGGCGACGCCCAGCCAGATACTATTAGACAACTCCCGTATTACCTTGCCCTTAATCTATGTAAACTGTAGTAGTAACCACGCCTTGTAACCACAGAATACATAATTATTTGGAGTAACCTACGTTGCTCTGCTCATTGCAGCCACTCCGCGCTGTCGCCACTGGTCGCGCCGTTGCCTCCACAGTTGTGGATGCGATGGTTAGGTGTGGATGCCAATCATTGCTTCGACTCGCTCCGCCTGCAATGAAGATGACACACGTGAACGTTATGGTTACACAATGTCCCCTTCTGGGTTGCGTTGCATCCACAGCCTTGTGGACGTTGCATCCACAGCCTTGTGGATGCAACAAGCCCTCGTGGCAATGGCCTTGGCAGCCAATGACACGTGTTTTCGGCAAAAACCCCAAAAACTGACTGTTTAAGGGGAATTTCCTTACCAAATCTCTTGCGTGCTTGGACAGCCTGAGTCTAGCACAGGGAGAAGTGGTATTGAGCTTATTTTATGATTAGGAAAGCTCTATTGACCTAGGTAATACACCGACCCATTGCCTCCACAGAATTGATGTAGCCCAGAGACAAATTTACCCTTTAATGTGACCCAATTTAATAGCAAAACATTAAATATAACAATAATCTGCTTGGTTAGCGGGTAGAGGAGCCCAGACTATGGCCCGGTACTTGATTCCAATCCCCAGACTTGTTACACTTAACAAACTACCAAAATGAGCAACATTTAGCATCAAACGTATCAAACTTTTTACTTACTGATGTATGTTCTACATACCATTTATGACCTGAATATCCTGTTCTATAAATCCAATAAAACACACTTTTTCAAAAATCCAACAAAATCACGTCTGCTGCTTTGCGGTGTGGCTATGCGCACCAAGCGGGACGCTGGTACCCGAGATTATCCCGGGATTATCCCACTACCTACAGTGTTTTTTAGTTTGGTCTTTTGATTATCTGATAGAAATCAAAATCTTCGCGAAAAGGTCCTTCATCCAAGGATAAAGCACGATACTTGGGAGGATTTCTTAGTAGAATATCATAAGACTTTAGGATAAACAAAAAAAATATTATAGTACTTATATTTTTATATGATGATAGCATTGAAGTAACCTTATATTTGATGTCAATAATTTAAATTACAGATTTTTGATGTTAACTTGAAGTGTATGTTCTTATTAGTAAAGGAAATAGCACCGTTCATGGAAAAAAGAGGGTAAGCAAACTCAAACCTATATTTAATGTTGATATATGTACCATATTTCGTATTGAATCTATGTAATTTATTAATTAGTATAGAACAATAGAACATATTATAAAAAATAATTAAAATGCCATAAAAGTATAAATTTATCTAGAATTTTACATTAATGCCATATCCTTATGTAAGCCTAAGTCTATCTTTGTTGTCGACAGGGGAGGTGCAATCGTCTTGGTATCATCGATTGGTGGTTACAGGCCAAGCCCTGTGAGTGGAAAAAAGAAATGTTTTATCTATCTCTATATTTTACTTTACTCATTGATAACTAAATAATGAAAATGGCGTTCCCCATTTCTCATAACATGCCTAAGTCCATGAGTTTTAATTTATTGAGATTTGCTGGAGAATATTCTTTATTGAGGAATAGTCCACGGGGTGCTATTCAGTATAATATAATCTTTTTTTTCTATTTGAGATTTTAGGCGCCTACAGTGTGAGCAAAACAGCACTTTTATCACTTTCTAAAGTACTGTCATATGAGTTAGCCTCGATGAATATAGAATTAATTGCATTGCACCAGGGCTCATCAAAACGAAATTGAGCAAAGCGGTATGTATTATATCAATAAATATGTGATCGCTATGAAAATCTAGAACCCTGACCATATTGATTTCTTGAAAAAGGTATATTATGACATTTACAAATACAATGCAAAGATAATTGATGCCTCATGTCCAGCTAGATAACAAAATGAAAAGGGAATACAGAATTATGGTAATTGAATTCGTCATTATTGCGGAGAACATTTACACTAACCAAGACACGAGTGCGTATATGTAACTTATTTTAGTTTTTAAAATCAAAATTAATAGTTTGCTACCAATAAGAGTTAATTTTGTAATCAAGCCAACATCAGTCACCTCTAGCATGTCAGAGTTTCGATAAAGCAACTGCCATCGTTTGACCGTTCTCAAATGTTTAACTATAATCGGACGCATGACAATTTACTGGCATTAGAGAAAATAGTCTTGTTGATAGCTTGTTGTACATTTTAATGTAATCTTTTATAAAAAAACATAGCTTTCACATAACTATTTATAACAAATTATATAACCTTTTCCTGTCATCAACCGTAAGCAAATATTTTTTTACCTAGACCAATTTAAAAATTGACTATACAATTTTTATATGTATATGTGTATTTCTGTATGTGTATTGCTGTTATTTATATGTTAAATCTATATGAGTTATCGATATTGCGAGGTTCGATTAAAGTAAAATATGTTTACAATTTTTATATGTATATGTGTATTGCTGTATGTGTATTGATGTTATTTATATGTTAAATCTATATGAGCTATCGATATTGTGAGGTTCCATCAAAGTAAAATATGTTTTACAGCTTTGAGAGGATCCAAAAAGAGCTGAATTTGCAGTTCAAAGTGCTGCAATTAAAATGTGAAAACAATCCAATAATGTTATGCATCATCAATATATCGACATATTTTTTTTTTCATTTCGAGTAAATGCAAATTATTGATACACTGTAAAGTAAGATTTAAGACTGATGTTATACTTTCACTTTACCTTTACTTTTAATCATTATCAGAATATCATAAATGCCAAGGCTATTAGTAATATTTCATTTCAACTTAGTGTTTTTCTAAATATTGTTTTGCAGAATTGGTCGTCCGGACGAGTGTGCTGGAGCCGTAGCTTTCTTACGTCTTACATCACAGGAGAAACCATAATAATGAGCGGAGGAGAGCACGCAAGACTCTAACTGGACACATTCGTTAAATGTCCGTGCTATTAGATTTAAGCAGTGTTTATTAACTTATTATCTTTATCTATTACGAATCTTAACAGATTATCTTAAATTACGAATTTATTAGATAATGCGGGTGTACATGTTTACAACAAGAGCCATATCGATATGTTTATTTTATATATTTTGACCTTCCATTATGAGACCAGGTATGCTTGAATTGCATTGTGTTCCATTAATTGATACAATGTAGGTTATACGGTTTCATAGCATCAGATAGCTATGTTTTTAATATCATAAAGACAATCAAGCGTAATTTAAATGTAAAATTATTCATTTTCATTCAGAAATGTTCATGTTTTCACCGAAGACTTTTTTTGATGAACTATTGATGAATATCAAGTCATTAGCAGTTGTATACGGTTCTGGATTTTGAAACACCAGGTAAATAAATTTGAATATGAAGACATAGATGAGTTGATCTGGAAATTTATTATTTTAAATAAAAGAAAGAAATGCCAACAGCTACTACAAAATCAATCGAAACATGGACAAATTGTTCGGACAAATCAATCGTTTTTCCTTAGCCAGTTAGATGACAGAGACTGTTAAGTCACAGAAGTCATGTGATAATATATTGTTCCTTTGCAGGTTTTTGACATATAATTAAACAAGAAAGAAGTATAAATGTAAACCTCAACAACGGATTATGGAATTCTTAAAAATTACATATAAATATATCTTGTGCATCAATCGTCTGTTAAATGTAAAATGTGAAATGAAAAAAAAAGTGTAAAATGCGTAGTGTTTCACATAATGTCGATCTTGATAATGCTTGTCCTATACTAAATAACATTTTTCAGTAAGCTTATTTTTTTCTTAAATTTATTCTTATTTTATGCTGTAATATGTGATTTGTAGAAAGTATTGTATATTGCCACCACGACCTAAAGCGGTTTTAAGGTTGGCTTGATCCCTTTGAATTCATAGTTATGTTTAAAAAGCTTTCTAAAACATGCCGGATATAATGCCAAGCAAAACGATAAACAATTCATAGAAATTTCGGCTGCGCACTGTAAAAAAAAGAAAAATACATTATGATCATGTATCATCATATATTAATTACAAACACTTGTAACATGAATAAAATAAACTCATCAAGCAGTGGATTGTTACGACAATGTGTCATCGAAAATGTTTTCGACCATGTATAATCATTCATGGATACATATCAAAACAAAACCTTTATCCAGGAACAAATTAAAAATGAATGAAATCAAAGTTGAATATATGGCTTCAAAATAATAAAAACATATATCAATATTAAAGGCAAATGTGACTTAAATGTATGTTAGCTAAGGTACACCACGGGGCAGTTTACTTGAGCCTTTAACGTGTAAAATTACTCTTGTCATTTTATATTTTGAAGTTGTTTGGTCAGGTCATGGATCTGTAAAAATCGCTTTATGAAAACAGATTATGATTATTTATTACTATTATTTGTGAGATCGATTAATAGCATTTATGATTCAACAAAAGTTAATATTTGTTTGCTTATGAAACTAACTATTTCGACTTATTATATCTAATAATTATATTGCTATATCACATGGTGATTCCAACACAACGATTAACTAGAGTGATAAATGGCTTTTGTGATTTTGCAAGGATAAATACAAACTAATATCGATAAACGGATAAAAAATGCCAAATATTATATTAACTCGAATAGTGTAAGATACGGAATAAGCAGGGTTGAAAGGTAGAAAGATAAAGTTGTCGCATTAGGAACGGCACTGGAATTCGATTTACATATAAATAAAAAAAATAAAAGCTATATATATTTTGGGAGGAAATCCCAAAGATGACCCATGTAAGCCGAAGGGCTTATACACAAAGATACTGTTATTATGTTAATGAGGTGAATGATGTCTTAAGTCAATGAAATGACGAATTAACATTCCACAGTGTGAGAGCATCGACTCGCATAGGACCTTGTCCTTACAACACGACAAAGAGGTTCCCTCGCAATGAAAACAAATCCCTACTGTTCAACCATTTTTATTTTTATGAGTTATTATCTAACAAAACTCCCAAAATAATAAATGTTCAAAGACACATATTATATACAAATGTAGTTATTTTCACGAGAATATATAATTTGCATGATCAGAGCTTCCAATAAAAAAGCACGTGGTTCAAAATTAGAATGGCTGTTTGCAATAATTAGCTTGTTTCACAAATATTTCTTTGGTAATATTGATTTGAAGTATGTATCTCAAATACTTATGATATTTTTCATTGCATTTAAATTTAATCAAAGCAAAATTTGTAAACTAATGAGCGAGCCCTGCATTCTTTTTACAGTAACTTTAACTGGTTAAGGTTGCGTTAACCCTCGTTGTAAATAGAACGCATTAACTGTTTTCAGTTGTAAACAAACATGGCGGACAATCATTTCAATTTTTGTTTTTCATTTGTAGCAATGTGTTTGCGCTTTTGACAATGCAGTTTACAATAACACACCAATAATGTGAAGATATATATACATAGTTTCCAAAACAGCATTGATTTCGACAAATTATTAAAGTAATCAATAATCCAATAAATGTATTTTTATATTCCACGTTTCTTTTTTTTTATTATTTTGATTTCAAAACGAGTTTACCTGATGACAACTGAAAATGCAGGGATTCAAGATTACCCATGCGCAGATGAAGCGGTAGCTTCCCGTGATTTTCTTCCGTAAGAGACAATGTTAATTTTACAATTTTATGCGTTTATTTGATTAAAAAATGTTGGTAAGTATGTTTAATATATCCGTAAAGGTAGTGACCATTTGTTATGTTAGTTAACCAGGAAATAGACATAACAAGAAACAGGTGATTGTTGTTTACAAATTCATTTTTTAATGCTTTACTCAATGTATGAACATGAAGTCGATATATTTGGATGCCTCATATATTGAAGGGTATTTGTTATGAACATGACAGGCGTATATAACGAGATAATAGTAAACAATTGACATTTTAAACCAGGATGTGTTTTGTTATTTTTTCTCTAATCCGTTATTAAAATTTATAATCTCACCTATATTAATGCTTGGAAATACCTTCTTAGACCTGCACACGATGTCTAGAAATTGTGATAATATATCTTAAGGTATTTCTTGAAGTGAATAAAGTAAAACTGAATTATTTATCGCTTTAGCATATGCATAATGTACACATATAAGAAATCCCGATTTTGCAATTATTTACAACTGGGTATAATTATTTTATTTTGCAGCCCGATGAAAAGGAGAAGGGATCACCGTCGTTGTTCGGAAAGAAGAAAAGAAGATTTATGGGACCATCAAATGCAAAAATACTCATTACATGATTTCTATGTATTTTTAAACCATCAACACACAGTCATGTTTGATTTTGTTTTTGTTTTCCAGAGGTCATATCATCGGTTCCCGAAAAGAAATGAGAGACAACTTTGGGTGTCGCATATCAGAAGAGAACCATCTTAGGAACAAACCTCATCTAGCCGAATATGCAGTGATCACTTCTTGGGTGGTGTGTATTTTTATTAGATAATTTTTAAAAAATGTGTGAGCTCATTAAAGTTTTTAAAATTATGAAATAATTTTAATTAGATTTTAAGATAATTTCAAAAAATGCGGGATAAACTATATACATTTTTATTTTGCTAACTTATTTCAGGAAAACCAGGCAACAACGAGAATGAAGATGGGTTTGTTCCGACAGTCTTTGATTGTTTCAAGAAATCACCATTGCGGCGCGTGAGCAAAGTTTCATCCTCAAAGAGAGTGAGTCACCTTCACAAGAGATCAAGCTACAAGCGCCATATCAAAAGGTATCTTTTTTTGTTTCGCCCAAAATAATGATCATGCTCCCGGTAGGGACAAATTTTCGACATTTCAATCTCAAAAACCTCCCGGTATGGAACTTTAAATGAATTGATATGTCTGTTATGGCGTCAATGGTTATACATATGTTGACTCCCGGTAGGGATACATTTAGACATTTAAAGCTCAAAAACCACTCGGTATGGTGCCTACAAATGCTGGTACAAATAAGTAAAATACATAAAAAGTAAGATATAATTAAACCTTAATTTGAGTATTGCATATTTACATTGTACTTAATTTATTTGTTTCCAGGCCATCCGATAAACAGCTTTTAAAAAATGAACTTCTTCCACAACCTGACGGACACGACTAATGCTGCACAAAGAAAGAAAGACCCTGGAAAGACATAGGAAATCTCAAGACCCTCTCCAGACAGAAATTGAAAAAGAATCACAACGCTACAGTTGAATCGTCTTTGAGGGTGAGGAATTTTCTTTTGAAAAAAAAGGTTCCAAAAATAAATCGCCGTTCCATGC
Source organism: Hydroides elegans (assembly GCA_001703475.1). NCBI lineage: Eukaryota > Metazoa > Annelida > Polychaeta > Sabellida > Serpulidae > Hydroides > Hydroides elegans. The sequence continues at coordinate 32,916 of LQRL01129293.1, read as the reverse complement.
AATAAGGATGCATTCATAAACGACATTAAAACTTGGAATAAATTTTTGAAAATTTAATATTCCGTTTACATAATAAGATGGATTTTATTTCAATAAGCGATGTTTCCAATAAAAAATAGTCGATCAAATATACATGTCCACACAATTTAAAATAAAAATAGTTTCACTTCGAAATTTGAAATTCGAAATTTAAGATTTTAAATTAGGCAGCGTTAAAATTCGAATTAGGTTCCCAACTCACAAATATTTAAGAAATTTAAGGGTGTGAAAAAATGTAAATGGCAACGTTCACATTCAAACTAATAGGCGTCGTTTCCATATGGTTTATTATTAAAAGATATTGTGTTGTCATTAGTCCCCGTTCACATTTGTAAAAAAAAATGGTCAAAATACATAGGAAGAGAGCTGCAAATAATGCAAAAAATGAAATAGGCAACGTTTCCATTTGCGAAATTCTTTATAAATCTTCTGTTTTCATTCGGCGACGTTTACATTTGGTTGAAATATAAAGGAAATGAATTGAAAACTATGCAAAAAATGAAATGGGCAACGTTTCTATTTGCGCATTTTTTTTAGAAATCTTCTGTTTTAAGTCGGCGACGTTTACATTTGGTTGAAATATATAGGAAATTAGTTTAAAACGATGCAAAAAAATGAAATGGGCAACGTTTCCATTTGCGCAATTCTTTATAAATCTTCTATTTTCATTCGACGACGTTGACCTTTGGTTGAAATATATAGGAAATGAATTGAAAACGATGCAAAAAATGAAATTGGCGATGTTTCCATTTGTCCAAATCTTTATAAATCTTCTTTTTTTATTCAGCGGCGTTCACATTTGGATAAAATTCATATGAAATGAGTTGAAAATAATGCTTAAAATGAAATTGGCGACATTTCCATTTTTCCAAATCATTATAATTCTTCAGTTTTCTTTCGGCAGTGTTTACATTTGGAATAGAAATATATGAAACGAGTTGAAAATAATGCTAAAAATGAAATGGGCAGCGTTTCCATTTGTACAAATCTTTATAAATCTTTTTTTTATTCGGCGACGTTCACATTTGGATAAAATACATATGAAATGAGTCGGTAATCGTGTGAAAAATGAAATGGGCGCCGTATCCATATGAATTTACCTTCACTAATCTGATGTTTTCATTGGGCGCCGTTCACATTTAAACAAAAATGTTATAAATATGTGCATAATACGTATTTAGGGTACGTGTATTTCGGTTTTGCATAAATAAATTTTAGGATATGTTATTATGTTATGCTTTTGAGTGTGTTTTGACTATTTCCTTTTTGTTTTCAGCACCTGAGGGATACAGTAACATCACTTGAAGCACAGATATCTGATGTAACGAGAATCAACACACAACTCAAGCAACAACAGCCATCCGTTATATCTTTAGAAAACATAAAAGACGATGATAGCAAAGTTTTCCGAACTTCGCAACTTTTTTAGCTGTGTTTAATTTTCTTTTGCCAAGAGCTAGTCATATGAAATACTGGAGGGGCAAAAGTGATCGTGATGATTTCGATTATAATTGCAATAAAGATAGAAAACTATCAAAAATATATGAGTTTTTCTTAGTCATGATAAAGTTTATTTAAAAGTTTATTTTTGTTTCATTTGCAACCCGTAGGTTGAATTACGTTACAATTTAAGAACATTATACAGTTTTCAATATACTAAGAACACTTTGTTATATATATCGATCTGTGTAAGTAATCAATGTGTCAATTTTACGGCGCACACGATGAACTCACCTGGGTTCTTTGGGCTACCGTTTACAATTTTAATTGCACACCATTCCAAAGACAGATCGATAAATCCCTAGGGGCTAGCATATTTGACATGAATCCTGGGGCATGCGGGGATTCGAACTCATGTCCCTCAGATTCATGCTTGCTTGGCTGGCCAGCGCTTATACCAACTACGCCACCGTGCCCCATTAAAGAACCAAGACCAAAAGTAGGGTTATTCACACCGGTATTACAACACATCTTTCAAGTTTCGGTTGGTGTTGTATCTTCGGTATTCAACACATGGATTAACCTAATTTATGTTGACCTGAAATCGTTATGTGAAATGCCAAGTTTTGACGTTACTCATGAAAATGAATCGCATGTAAAGTGAGATTTTCAAAATGTTTCTGTGATTATTAATTGTACGGAATTATTTTCGGAAAGACCCGGAAAATTAGACGCTGCAAAACAATTGTGGTCTGATTACAAACATCACATAACATACAAGTGATTAATAGGAATGAGCCTTCATATTAGAGTTGTTTATGTGAGTCGAATGTACGGAGGAAGTGATCGCTTTATTACGCTCGATTCAAACGATTTGTTGGATAATTTAAAAAAAAACAATGGTGTAATAATAGCCGATCGTGGTTTTGTATTGAATGCTGAACTGAAAAAAAGGAATAGATTTGATAACATCAAGTTTCAAAGAAGTTGGGAGAGCACAAATAACTGAGAATGATTTTTTTCTGAAAAGGTAACAAGAACAAGAGGCCACGTTGAACGTATAATACAGCGTATAAAAACGTATCATATATTATATGGAAATCTCAAAATGTCCATGAAAGATATACAAGAACAAATATTTGTTGTTTTTATGCGTATCTTGGGAATTTTCAGGCTCCTATTGTGAAAAATATTGAGCACTAAATGTGTGCAAATGTGATCGTGAATCATTGTTGAACAAGCACAAAATAAATATCCAAATTCCAATGTTTTTATTTTCTTGAATTTCAAAAATTCAAAAGAAATGGAAACACACTTATCAGTAGAAGCACTTTCCGTGTTTTCGTCGTTTAATATTTGAACTTTTGAACTATGTTCAAACTTTCGAATGAGCAGTTCCGGTAGCATGTGCTTTTCGAAAACACGCACAAGCTTCCGCACCATAACCATTTCCCAGTAATACTTGTCAAACTTTATAGAAAATGATAGGAGACATTTTTTCGAAAACATTACAAAATCACAAAGTTGTATACCGGTAACGGCTAATTGTCCAGTGACTTGTTCGAAATAACCTCGCGTATGTCCCGTTTGAGAGGTTCTTCTGACTCATAATTCAGATATTCAATTTCATTTTGAGCGTACGCCACTGATAGATCCTTATCTCTATGTGCATATGGGCATTTGACTTCTATAAGTCTTTCACCATGGCAACTGCAAACAATAATTCCATCTGGGGAATCCCTCTAATATCCAAACCTTGGATGAATATATAGACCTGTGTTTCGAAATTGTACATTGTCATGATGGGATCGAAACGGTTTAAGATACTGAGCGATAGCCTTTTCTTCGTTTTTGATTCCCCAGTGAATCGGTAACGGGAGATGTTTGGGTTCTTTTTTGTTGTATCCCATGATATCCGATGTTAGTTTACCAATATTTCTGTCATTACTTTTGATTATTCATCTGAAATTAGAGGCTGTGAAAGCACCCTTTCTCTGCTCAAACCAGATATGATAATCTCGTTGGCCGCATGTTAGAGTTTCAACATTGGATCGCTCCTCCGCTGAGGAATACAAAATACTTTTCAAATGCTTTTCGCTTTCTTCGTTTTAACCATCTTCACTACTTGTATTATTTTTACAATGATAGCTGTAAAATGGAATAGGAGTTGTTGTGACATCATCAACATTGTATGATACTGCTATTGCAGTCGTTCATGTCACCCTCGACCGGGAACGATGGTAACACATCCGGATTTGACTCGGGTACTGAATCCGGTCTTATTATTATTAGGAATCATTTATACCGCGCTTATTAAGCAAGCCACTAAGCGCCACAAAACCGAATTCACAGAACATAACAGACGTAAACAATAGCTAAAAAAAATAATACACATTATGACACATTTTACACTAAAATTGAATACTGAAACAACATTACTATTAACATTTATATGCGTTTTTGAACAAATAGGTTTTTAAGGCTCGTTTGAAAGAAACAAAGTTTTGTTGATTCCTTATGCCTATTGGCAGACTGTTCCATAATTTAGGTGCAGCGTGCTTAAAGCTTCGGTCCCCAAACCTAGTTCTTGTCCTTGGAACATATAGATTGAGGGTAGAGGATGACCTTAAGTTTCGGGTAGATGCATTTACGTCCAACATGTCTGAGATGTACTCTGGTGTCTGATTGTGAAGCGATTTCCAGGTCAGACACAGTATTTTAAATTTGACCCGGTCTTCCACTTTAAGCCAGTGCAGTTTTTTCATCAAATCCGTAATACTCGCATCCCTTTGGGCTCGGAATATAAGTCTGGCAGCAATGTTCATTAATCGTTGTATCTTGTAGATGAGGAAGGAGGGAAGGGCGTACAGCAGGCGTTGCAATAGTCAATGCGAGAGATAACCAAAGCTTGAACAATAGATTTCGTGATATCCACAGTAAGGCAGGGTCGTATTTTCCTAATCCAGTTTATATAGAACAAACACACTTTGCAAATTTCATTCACGTGCTTTTCCATCGTGACATTTTGATCTATCCAAACACCGATATTTTTGGCACAATGCGATTCTAATATTGTACTATCCTGGAGGGTGAGTTCCGAAACAGCTACTTTGTGTCGATTCGTCTTGCTGCAGAGTATGAGAAATTCGGTTTTGCTCGGATTTAGCTTGAGCTTGTTATCAAATGTCCACTGTTCGATTTCTTTAATACATTTTGAAAGATGGTCAACCGATTTTTGCTGTAAAAGGTCTGACTTAAGTGACATAGTTTTCATCAATTGAGAGTCTAGCAGTGATAAATGATAATGAGTATTCGTAGGAGATTCCCTAGTGGTTGCGTGTAATCGGAGTATGAACGCGGACCGATTTTTGAACCTTGTGGCAAAGAGCAGTCGATAGTTAATGGGTCAGACATAGCGTTTCCTATAACAACCGATACATTTCTATACTGGAAGTAGGACCGGAACCAACTCAATGCCTTGGCCGTTACTCCAAACGTATGCTCGAGGCATTTCAGCAAAATCGTATGGTTAACAGTGTCAAATGCCGCTGACATATCCAAGAGGCCAAGCAGCACCCCTGTGTCCGGCCTATCGAGTTCACATAATATATCGTTGAAAACAGCAATTAATGCCGTTTCGGTACTATGCTTAGCTTTATAAGCAGACTGAAGTGGCTCTAAAAGGTGGTTTTCCGTTAGATGAGAGTTGATTTGTTGTGACACCACCTCCTCAATAAGCTTCCCAACGAAGGGCAAATTAGACACTGGGCGATAGTTTTTAAACTCCTTGTCCAATGTCGGCTTTTTGATAAGTGGCTTGACTATTGCAGATTTGTATGCCTGAGGGAACGTCGCTGTTTCGAGGGATAAATTCACTATACGACAGATGATTGGTGCCGTTTCCTCGACACAGGCCTTGATTAACTCGGTAGGGATGGGATCCAAAGCGCACGATTTGGGTTTGGATGACTTGATTATCTGTATCATTTTCTCTTCTGATATTGGAGTTAGCTTATCCAAGGGCAGACCGTCAAAACCAGTATCAAAGCGAAACGCACGCTCGTTTGAATCACTAAATGTCTCGCGAATTTTATCAATCTTTCCTTTGAAATACTGACTAAATTGATTAGCTAGTTCCTTTTCAGAC
>LQRL01129293.1:0-11365 GCA_001703475.1 Hydroides elegans | reverse complement strand
GGTACGTGCATATTTCTAATTGAGGCATGCCTTCTGACTTCAAATTATTGATTTTTATGTCTGGTGAACTTATTGACTGTTTGGATCACAGCTGTTACACGACTGGCCGATTAGCTCAGTCGGTTGTGTATCGGCTTCATGATCCAAAGGTCATGGGTTCGATCCTGGATTCAGCTCAAAAATATTTTTCCTTGAAAAAAATCCAAAAATAATATTCTCATATATGGTGCCTATAGAAGACAACCATATCTTATCTGAAAGTCTTTGATTTGATATAAATGGTTGTGTCACAATGTACTCATACATATTATGTATGTATCGCATACGGACCTGTAGCTTAGGGGTATAGCATCGAACTCATAATCATAAGGTCGTGTGTTCGAATCCCAGCTTGTACCATCGATTCCTTATAATAATGGTATAATGATATAAAAATAAATATTTCATTAATTGTTGTTTATATGGAGATGGTGAAACAAATGGATAACATATGACTTTTATACCGGCATTTGCATTGACACTTACCTGTTGAGTGACAATACAATTAACAACAACGCGTTTGCTAGTACTTTAAAAAAATCAAGGCTAAGATAAAACTAAAGCTGGGTCATTGTCCTTGACAATCTTGTTGTTTAAAACGACGAAATGTTACAAATACCGGAGCGATTAGTGAGGCTAAATTTGATCATTTAACTGTAAGACAGGTCTTTACTCTTTTGAAGAATATTTAGTAAACACTTTGAACCAGATGTCAAATGATTGAAACTGTTCCTGGATTACAAAAGTCAATGCATGTTTCTTCTCTGCAGAACTACGTGTTCTCCCTGCTCACGGGCTACTTTGACCCACCCCCCGGAATGGAGCCCATGCCTGACCTGCACTACAACGCCTACTTCCCTGGCTCATGGATCGGCATGGCGAAGGCGCTGTACAGTGAGATCATCGAATATGATGACGGTAAGCAAAGGGGTTCAATAATAGTCTTAACATGGTAGTACAAGTAGCAGGGGAAATTGAAAAGCGCAATTATCTCCAATTGCAGTATTTTATGTGAAAGTCTCGTTCATTTTAGTGATTCGATGGTTTCATGTCAAAATTAACCTTTGTCTTCTCTTTTCAATCTTGTGAAATTATATTGTCATTTGTTATGAAATCGATTTAAAGAAATATTAATGGAACTATATGAACCTACACAATAATTTACGCATAAGTCCTAATTGCCAAGTTCTAGAGTTCCTCGCGTCCCTGTTATCTTATTCCGCTTACCACTAAATCTTGAATTCCAAGTTATATGAGTACTTTAAAGCCATATGTGCGTATTTTTTATTTGAACAGGCACCCCAGCTACAACAAGTCAATTGGCGAAGGACGTAACTTGCTTTTTAAAATGGACAGCCCAACCGTGGCACGACGATGCGAAGAAATATAATTTCGCGGTAACTTTGATTATTTTGTTTGTTCATTTATGAATTTTCAATCAATATAATTGTTTTATTTTCGAGGTAAAATAAACAAATAAAGCTGTAATAAGTTAATCGAGACAGATCTAAATGTTAAAACAAGCTACTTGATCTAGCCGAACAGCAGGCAAAGGCTTTAAAAATGTCGTTCAATGTCTAGCTAGATGAGTTTTATCTTAAATATTTTCCTGTCATTTTTACTAAATATGTATTAAATTAGTCGAATATTTTATTAATGACAGACAGTGAATGCTTAATATGGCTGGGTTGGGTATCTCGGGTAGTCGAATACCCGATGATAGCATTGGGTACCCGTACCGAGATTTTAGCTTCTGTGCCTGAAATATTGTATTGTGGGCAATGTTTTGAAAGAGATTAAATGATTATTTTGTCGAATGAGTATATCTGTCATTAACCGCCATACAAATTACTTGCAACTAGATTTTGTCGTTTTAGGGTGAATTAACTTTAAATAAATCCTTATTCATTAACACCAGAACTTCCTGATGAATAGATAACAAAATAACGGTGATTATAACCCCTCAGGGATACCATGGCATGTTGTCAGAACAAACTACCCGATACTTTCAATCCATATAATCTATGTTCAGTGCATCCTGATGTTCCAACCTGAACCATACTAAATAAACAATATTCTCATTTGCAGTTCGTAACACTGTGTTGCGTCGCCATTCTTGGCCCATGGTATTTCCACCGAAAGGGCAGGCTGTCACTTCGGTCCACCTTCTACAGCGATTTTGAAGCCGTTACGAAGAAAAAGAAGTAAACACCCTCAGGGGTAAAAGAGACCATCATTAAGAAAGGAGGAATTTAGGGAAATATATCTACTGAACTATGACGTATTCCTATAGAAACAATGGTTGATTTAATTTAATCGATGAGATTCTATCAAGTGGTAATTGAAAAGAGTTGAATGACTACCTTGTGTAGAATGGAGGAAAAAAAATAATTGTACTAAGATATGACGATTTGAACGTAGTGTGCTGAATTCCTAGCTGTTTTATTGTTTTGTCATACAAAAGAAACGAAAACAAAATGTCACTTGTTTGTTTTATTATCAATCGAAGTTGCATATTTATCATTAATCGGGGACACTTTCTGTCCGAAAGAATTTAAACATATTCTTTGTTAAAACCGTCTGGTTTTGAGTTAGTTGTGACTTTATCGAAGAATAAGAAACCTCGACAAATGTATTGGTTAGGAGGTTATCTGAGTATGCCTAAGCATATTGTGTTATTCTGAATAGTAAAATATACTATTATCAAAAAGTTTGTTTTTCATTTCAATCTAACCGTGTCTTAATAAAAAGGACGTATCGCTTGTAAAATAGACAATTCAGACTTTAACATAAAATATACAAGTGTGATTAGTAGTTAGGAGCAAGGCATCTGCTGATATTGGTTATTATTAGGATGAATCCGTTATACTTTCTTACACAACTACTAACCCAAGACGTCTTGCCCAACTTACAGCTCGGTAAGCATGAGGTGCAGAGTTATAAATATCTACCAGATTAGAAATTTTAAAAGCATGATAATACATTTTACAATCAAACAATAGAATGATTGTATCACTAAGCACGTAACATAGTTTCTCAGAAGCCATTTTATACTAGATATTTCACCATTTTCCTTAACGTATGTATGATATTCAAACCACTTTTTGTCAACAGCAAAGGTCACCACTTGGCGTGACAATGCCACAACTTCCTTCCATCGTTGTGGTATTGAAATGGTATCCGAACATCTCTAAATCAAATTGATAACGTTGTAATAACAAATTTAAATCCTCAGCTGGTACGCTTTCGTATTCCTTCAGAAAAGTATTCATTGCCTTGTGACTTACTTTAGCTCTATTCAATTCGGGTAATGATAAACTTGCATTGAGTTTTGAAAGGATTATCTGTTGGTTCTCCTGCATTGTTTCAACACGCAAAATATAGTCGTAAGATAAGTGGCATGGGTAACACAGATCCTCATATGTTGCCCAATGAATATTATAATAATTCTTGCGTACAATGAAACTCACAAAATCACGGAAGCTGATGTCTGTCTTATTCATGCGTCTTTGAATTATGTTTTTCAATGCCACCAGCGGCGTGTCATCCGCGATCTTATCCTTGTATGCGCTTACAATACGTTGCAGAGGATGCCTCACGACCACAAACCTCTTGTAATACTGCATAGAATTATACCATTCCTTGACATATGTATCCCGAACATAATCTAAACCGACTTTATGAAGATATTGCGGAACAGAAAGCAAAACCGTATTATTGTGATGTCTCTTTATTCTGTTATCTCCCTGTGTGATATAACCCTTTGCAGACATGTTCGCCAGGAGACTCTTCCATGTCGTACAGGCAGCCTTTGGTATGACACAGTAAGCAAGCTTATGTTCACGATCAACCAACACTCTGTCCATATTATAACCGTGCTTCATGGCGTCTGTATTTTGAAGACACACTTTCCTGATGTGCTCACGGCGTTCTGTCTGCGTACACATCCGAACTTGCTGATATCCAATCTGTAATGTTCTTTTAGTTGATTCTATGGTGTTCGAGTCACCATCACCTTAAAAACAATAAGTTTTATTATGTGGAATGAAAGAGGCTGAAAGGAAATGAATGACTGAAACGCCATGAAAAAAAGTTGCTGAAAATAATAATAGAACAACATGATGGGCATAATATGCACCACCAAACCTATATTTTGCGTGCAGGTAGTCTAAAACATACAGGGTGGCCACAACCTGGAAAAACCTGGAATTTCACGACCATCTCTTCCAGACCTGGAAAACACCTGGAATTTTGAAAATCATCCCAAAAAACCTGGAAAACACCTGGAATTTATCGAATCTGAAATTCCAGGTTTTTCCAGGTCTGATTTGCTTAATATTTGATAACATTTTACTCTTTTAAAAAAAATTCTTGCGCCTTCGGCGCTCTTAATTTAAATATAATTACAATGTTTCATTTGCAACGCGAGTTAGAGTTAGAAAATGGTCGTTCGTCTTTCGTGTCTGCCCATTCAACCGATTAAGCATTCTCAAGCTAAAAGGTCTTAAAAAATAGCTTGTTGCTGAATTCGCTAAATTGTTAAGATCAAGGTTACTTGGTGTGTATTTTGAAGCATTTGATACAAAAATGCTATGCAAATAATTATGAAATACATGTAGGTTGAACTATTTTAATAGATGAATATTGCAAATAACAAGCCATCGTAGAGGGCAAAGCCCCCAACCTCCCACCTTCCCGTCTCATTTCCTGTTCTATCTTTTTTTTCATACACTGTTTAATTTCCTCTGTTATTATCTCTCTATTTTGTTTCTCTCATTTATCATTGATTCCTCAAAAAATATAACTATTCGGTTTGCATATGAACGCCAAGTCGAATTTATCTGATTCTGATATTCTAAATATTTCAATAGAACACTCAAACATTTTCATTTAACTAAAAAACTGTTATAAGCAGAGTAATTAGAATATTCATTCGCGTAGATTAATGGATTCATGTTTACAACAGACTGTCGGAAATTAGCACAACATATATATTTTTCTTGGTTGTAAAAACGATTATCATGCACTAAATCCACTTGTGACGCAATAATTCAATTGTTATGCAGCTTGAACAATTGATTAATTGCGTCACAAGCATACTTTTCCTAGTGATTGTTGCGAAGAATAATTGTTACACCTCAATTGTTTGTGTCATATTTCCCAAAAAAGTTGCAAATTTTGAGCTTTAAAGCAGATTTCCTAACTTATCATGTATTGAATCAAAAAATAAAAAGGTCGGGCATCTGCCTTATAACTTTTCACACATTCCTTCCCAGTGGTGTTTATAGCTACATGCTACCGTTTTAGTGCTAGGCCTTGACGAAACTTTTTTTGGTCACTTTTTTTGGGTCTAAAAAATCAACCCGTTTTAATAGCCCCCTCCGGGCCCCTAGGCCCCGGTTGGGGGCTAAAAACTCGTATTTTAACAACATTAGTATTAAGCTTTAATCACGGTACATGTATCAGGAACACTCACCCAAAAACCGACTCACCCAAATAAGTATTTGTCAACTTACCAAAAGTGGTAGACAAGTTTTTGGACAATTAATCCAATATCGTTGAGCACTCACCCACATTTTTGGACAACTCATCCAAATATTTTGTTTAATATGATAAATTATGACAAAATGTATTCGGGGATACTCATTTATTAATAGTTAAATGTAACCGGTTATGTTAATATTTTCCCTTGGAAATTACATCGAGGTAATGATAATTATACTCCGATAGGGTTTTACAGGGGTCATTACAGTAATGCTTCCAGGGAAGCGTATGTGCTCACTAAAACTAGCAAAGTCAAAGTGCATATTTTGAGAACTCAAAATGCATATCTTAGCCACAAAAAAAATCGTAGGTGTGCACCTTAGCTGTCGCACCGTCACATATACGACCATCGTTTGGGTTAAGCGAGCGATATTATTTTTTTTTCAAAAATCCCCATAAAACCGGGACGATATTATTTTCTAAATAAATCCCATAAAATTTGCGCTCGCCCCTTCGGCGCTCGCCTTATAGGAGAGTTAATATTTATTTAAAACTGAAGCAAAAGTGTTAATTCGGCTGTTCAAATGTTGTTTGGGATGGGCGTAGGTTTTAGTCAAAGATGCACCACTGGACATCCAAAAATAACTAATAATTTAAAAAATTATGAGTCGTCCAAAAACCTTGGGCATTTTACTAAAGTAGTTGAGTTGTGCGACATCCATACTTAATACTAGCTTGACTTTGTTTTTCTGAATTTTGAGCAGCAATTTCATTCACCGGCGTTAAAAGTGTAATTTCTGGGTTAAATGTGTCATTTAAACTAACCTGGAAATTTTCAAATCGAACCTGGAAAAACCTGGAAAACACCTGGAATTTTATTTTGACTTTTGTGTGGCCACCCTGACATAATTTAGTTCTCATATATAATGTTATATCGGTCAAAAAATTATCTACCCTAGGTAAATATTCACCCACCTTTGCAGTATTCTTTTTCATGACTAGTGATTTTAGATCCAAAGCGCCTGTACATACACATTCCCATTAATATGAACAAGAATATTTTTCCTACTATACCAATATAATTTGTTTGGAATCTTAACATTATACGTTTCTATTTACATATTTCGTATTCATGATGTTACTAATAATATGTATCCATTAAATAGCTTATACTAAATCTCTTTGTAGTCTTCGTCATTGGTTACAAAATGCAAGCATCCCATATCGTTTTAACATTAACTTTATTTGAAAAAAAAATCAACATATTGCTTTGATATTAATTAATGAATCCTTCACATCTTCACATGAAAAATCATTTTATTGAATTCTATTATCGAGTTTTTTACCGATACATGAAATGCAACTTTGTCTGTAAAAAGAATATACATATATGATTTGTGTTAAACTAAAACATTTCCAATGTATCAAAAAGGATTCAATGGTTCCTTTCCCCATTTTTGTTCAAGCTTCCGCGTTATTTTGTTAATATTTTATTTTTCATTATTTCGTAACTTGCAATTTCATCATATGGAAATGTTTTAAGTTAACGCGCATAATCCTAGTGCTTTCATCAAATTTTCGAAAATAGCTGTTTTTGAAAATTTTGAAAATGTATTGCATCTCCGATCTTGACATTTATTAATTATAAAGTGACGAAAAATTAAAGAAAACAAAATAAGAGCATTTGTTACAGACATTGTCATTGGTATAACAATTTTGGTGAGAAACATCTTTCTATTGGGAAAAATCATGTATTGAGACTTTGACAGTAATATCGAGCTCTACAAATCATGTGTTCTTCTCATCGATAAAAAATGTAATAAATCTCCCAAACTTAAATATTTTTTGTCATCAGTTCAATATTTTGCTTGAAAAAAAAATCAAATAAATCAAGCCTTTGCAAATGCATGATTTGTTAGATTTAACAATACTTGCAAAAACAGTTCTGCATCCATTCATTTTAACTATCTACATATAATAAGAATTCTTTTAAAAATTCCATTGGTTTGAATCGTGAAATGTTACTGGTATACGGATATGTGATTAATGGCACACAACTCATGGGTTCCGTGTATAAAGGTTAAAACTCAAATAAGTACTATTTTGTACCCACAGTAGAACCTCGGTAACTCGAAGTGCTCGGGGATTCAGATTTAGTTCGAATTAACCGGGAATTCGAATTAACCGTGTTTTCTCAATTTCACTTTCGTAATGCCATAGATAATGCTTTCTATGTATATCAGGCCGATATACTAGAAAATTGAAGTTGAATGAAAATACACACATTAATGCAAAGTAAATCAACTAAAAAACGCATTTTTTTATGTTGCCCATGCCTTTCTCCAGTGATAGCATAAATGACATTAAGAATACATTATACTTTTTAACTTGTGAATATCGGTCACAAAGTAAGTTCATGCTTATATTAATGTACATCTATATAATATGGTGACCCTTTTATCCAACTCTGTGAACATCTTTCGATGAAAACAAAACTGCATTTAGGATTCCTACCACATGTTGCTCTGTGATTATTTTTTTATGAAAGTAACTGAATAGAGGGACCAAACCACCGATCCCCCACGCAAACGTGATGCTACTAAATGTTGCACTTTGAACATTTTTCAATGAAAGTAAAACTGATTTTGGAGACCTTACCAATAACTCCCCCACGCAAACGTACGTGATTATTATTACTATTATCATCTGATACACAAATAAACTATTGCTCCAAAAAGCAAATCTGATATAAGATTTTTCCATTTTCGAAATTGTCACGACACATCAAAGTCAATATTGTTGTCTCAGAGGGCTGAAATTACAAACCAAAATTCTATTAGTAAAAAATAACGGGACTTCAAAACTTCTTCTAGTTAACCTGGAATTCGAGTTAACTGTGTTCGAGTTAACGAGGTTCTTATGCATATTAAAAAAGTGTGATATGACTCCTTTCCGTCTCACCCATTCGGCAAGGGTGGCCAATAGTACGTCGCATTTGGACGTGACGTTCAGAGGACGACCTACTTTGGGCCCGTATGAAAGTTTTCTCGACGTCCTTTTACGTCCCGGCGTCCGTAGAAAGTAATTCGCACGACAGTTTCGGACGGGACGTCGATGCAACGTCTTTTCTACATCCGCGACGAATAAAGACGTGAAAAGTGAAATTCCCTCTTCGCGTTGGTAAATCTTATGATACAGATAGTGTAGCCCCGACGCATGCTGTGACCAAATCTTATGTCATATTATCAACGTCAACGTTACATTTAATTTTCAACGTTTTATTGGTATTGGTAACAAAACATGCAACTTTGTATGACACTCATTAAACCACATTTTATAAATGTTATTCCCGTCCATGATACATGACATATCCACCAACACATGATTTTTTAAAAAGACAAATGAAAGGAGAAAATTGCAAAATGAAATCCTAGTCTACTGACAATACACACACCACATGTATTTTGATGATTATCTACCATAAATCACCCAAGGTTGTCAAAATCGATAAATGTTTGACCGTTTATATAGCACACAAATCGGATTGTATAAAAGGCGACACTGGTGGTATTTTATGATATTCTTTCAACTATTTTTCTTCTATGTAAATTGATTTATAGCTCGCCAGAAAAAAAAAGTAGGGTAGAAGCCCATATTTATATCAAACTATTGATGTTGTTTCTAATATGATGTAATTATATCACGTTGTTACGATGCTTGTTATTGACTAATAGGCATGTATCGATCATACAAATCACTCCTTCTTGTCGCACCGCAAATCGTAACCCTTTGATGGCCTCTAAAAAGCCCGTTTTTTGGCAGTTAGTATTTGCGTATCGTCTGTCCTCGATGTACATGTGTAAGAGGTGTATATTGCTAATAGTAAATTCAGGTTTAAGAAGCGGGTCTTTTATGTAATTCTTAATTCATTTTCATGTGTATTTCTGGCTTTGGGGTTGAGATATTAAGTTTTGGAACATTGTTGATTAGAGGAAAGATTCGTCTGCATATCTTATTTCGGTCGAAAACTTTTTTCTGGAATTAGACATGGTATGGAGAAAAATCCTGCAAAAAATGATAATTGCGATCCGTATAGAAACCAAAATTGCCTCAATCAGATATCTATTTTGCAAAAATAGTGTGCTATAGTCTTCGATGTACAATCAACTAATTATATAAAGGATGCCTTGACTTTTTTATGGTTTGGAGAGTCACTCTGTTAAAATGACGATGGAGATTATTCCCGAAATTTTCCCATCAGATATATTGTAGATATTTGTTTTGTCAAGAAAGTGTGCCATAGTCTTCGCTGCACAATCAACTAATTATATTTTATATAAGCGATGCCTGGAGTTTGTTATTGTATGGAGAGGCACTCTGTTTAAATGATGTTGGAGATTGTCATAGATCCCGAAATGTCCCAAACAGATATATTGTGTTAACCAATTTAGCAGGGTTTACCTTACCCCATATTCTTTTGGAAGTCTCTGTATCCGGGGACAGATGCGGTTACAGTCACCAACCCAAAAGAACAGTGTCCCCGAACATAGTTACATGTCACCAAGTTCGGGGACACTGTTCTTTTGGGATGGTTACTGTAACTGTATCTGTCCTCGGGGACAGAGTGCTTCTAAAAGAATACGGGGTATGTAGAGAGGATGTACAGACTGTCAAAAATAAGTTCGACTGTCGTAAATTTTATGTAAACAAACCACTAACAAGCAATGTGATTTTTCATATTTGGGTCAAATGGCTATTAGCTCAAATATTTTTTTTTTAACCAGCCCAACCTCTCCAATAACCGACGGACAATGAACTTGATATTTATATAACCACTCTCACATATTATACCAAATCACATAAGAACAATTGATTCAGTCTTAAAGTAACTGACTTTATCGCCGTGATGTTTTTGATATGTGTCTAAAAGTGGTGAAGCTGACTTAATTTATTTAAAATAATACCCTGTTAAGCGTAATTTCCATAATTTATATAATCTACATACAATAGAGCACCGTTATCATTGATTCATATTTTCTATATTCTTTGCTTAAACAATAATTTTATGGTTGTAGCGTGTTGTTATTAGAATATTAGACATTTAAAAATGCCTATTTCGGTATTAATGTTAAAGGAAACCAGCGAGTCCGTCGGTATTATTGGCTAAAGCTTCAAAATGGCGACGTCTGTAGCTGGTGTTTTGCCAGAATCATTACGCGAAAGTATTCAGAAAACAAAAATATTCATGGTAGGAGCAGGAGGAATAGGATGTGAACTATTGAAAAATTTGGTTTTGAGTGGATTCGAAGACATTGAATTGGTAAGTAGGTTGAGTTCATGAGCGATAATACACTGATCCTCATACCTCGAAACAGGTCCGGGATTGAAAATTTTATTTTTATCCTAATCCAAACTGGCTGAGGGCCATTGTTGTCCATCTGTCTTTTCACATTTTAAACCTATCTGTTTGTTTATTTTACTTCAGTTCGAAAACTGAAAAGGTCCCGGTCTTTGAATATGTCTTTTATTCCTTTTAAAGTTTTAGGTTTTTACGAAGGCAAGTGTCGGAATTGTTGATAATTACTAAAAATAGCAATTCAAACAAAATTTAGACAAAGAACTTATGAATATGGGATAATATGTTGATGATAAGAAGTGATTATACATATAGCGGAAAAGGGGTGAACCGATCATGTTTACAAAATTTCAAAGCAATATTTTTTTTATCTTGTTCTGTATAATAAACGATAAACGATAAACGATATTTTATTTCGTAAAACATGCAAATGTACAATTTCAACGATATTTCTATCAGTATATAAAGAACAGAGCATGAAACGAA
>LQRL01129292.1:15352-29411 GCA_001703475.1 Hydroides elegans | reverse complement strand
TACGTTCAGATATCTAGGTGATCTCACAGAGCAAGTCTAACTCGAGAAAATGAAAGTCTCACAGTGATATCACTGTGAGATAACTGTGTTGACTGGGTAGGTTCTTCCGGGGGTCGGTCAAGTTTAATTTTTTTGCAGCCTTCTTTAGAATCAGTATCACCTGTCTTATGCATGATTAAAATGGTATGATAACTTGTAGGTTTTAATTTTCCAAGACAATGAATTAACTGTTATTTGTTATAGAAAAAAAACAGAGAAATTTGAACGTAGCGAAACGTTGCAACTTTCAGAACTCACCACTCTTTCACCTATCATCTCGTACATGATTTCATTTGTATGATAATAATGAGTAGGTATTATCATAGCAGAGCAAAGGATTTGATAGCTTAGTCTTACTTTTAAAGTCGTTACTTATAAATCTAAAGAAAACGGAGCCATAGTGTAGATATTTCAAATTAAGTTATCTTGATCGTTATGGGGATGCGTACATGTACGTGATATTTTTTTCTATATTTATGAAGATAAATTATGTAGCAGATAATGCTGATGAATCAACCATGGATTTTGAGTGTTGATTATTGAATTTTAGCAGCAAATTTTAACAAAATGATAATTTGATTGAGAACAAATTCAGCATCACTATGGTTTAATTCCTATTTAACAGCATATGTAGTTATTTTGAATAAACTATTATTAGACTAATTATTTGATAATCGGCTTAAATATGTTTTAAGATATGCAAAAATGTATTAATAGGGAGCCGCCTAGCTCACCCTAGGATAACGTACAATCAAACAACTAAACCCTATTTTCCCCTATCCTAAACCGTATCATTAATCTTCAAACCAATGTAAAATGATGGGATAATGTTCGCTATATGTGTATGCCATGTGCATAACCACCGTACAGCGACGAGAGATGATCGTTTAGTCCAAAATCAAAAACAGAATCCGGAACAAAATATTTGCATCAATTTTGTTTTAGCCATAACGTTTCTAAAGCTTCGGTTAAGTCGCCCGCCCGGTATTGCGATAGGCAGAGCAAAAGTAAGAACGAGAGCGAATACGGAGATCACTCATAAAGTAAAGCGAGAACGAAATCGAGAGATATTTTGCAAAAGACTTGGATTTTGTATATATCAGATATGTTTTCAATATTGATATCGGATGCCATATCATCACAGAGATATTTCAGGATTCCGTTAAGCCCTTTATAATTCATATTCCACGTAATGCCGAAAGTAGAAAAACTCATTGTAAGTGACATTACACATTTACACTCATAGATATCTTCGAAATAACCCGCCCTTGGACACATAAAAATGTTATGCACGTTTTATGTATCAGATGTCTCAACATCACAGAGAAATAACAGAATATAATTATGGATTCAATATTTTGAAATTGGCCGCCTTTCTCATTCAAAGTCGAAAGTGAGAAAACAGATATGTGTATAGATCTTTTTATGTGTCTAGCTATCTTTAAATATTAATAATAAATATCAAGATATTATAATAAATAATATATAATAAATATCAATATATTATATTTTTATCACCAGACGCTAAACAAGACAAGACACTCACTCAAACGAATAACTTTATATCAAGTCAGGGTATCTTTAACATTTTTAGCCAAATACCAGGGGTAAGTATACATGCCCTGTAAAAATCAGGGCAAGTATACTTACCCTAATAAATCATATCAAGTATATTTACTCTAGTGTAAGTATACTTGCCCTAACCGAATAGATTCCCTATAATATATAAACTGTGATAAATGAATAAATCATAATACAAAAAAAAACGTTCTGCCATCTTAATGGTTTTTTAAAAAGTGTTTTTAACCTGTAACTGTATATTGTCAGTTTAAGGTAAAGACACGCGCTTGTGGAATTTGCTGCGATCGCCGGGGTATTCAAAGAAAATATATGCGATATGCGATATTGCTGAAGGGCTAAATCCCCTGCGATATTGCGAAATATGTTCACGCAGGTTTTGCGATTTGCGATATCAGAAATTACTTGGTAAGAAACAGTGCAACAAACAAAGGATTAAACAAACTTTCTCTGCGATTTGCGACATGGCGATTTGCGACACAACGAAATTCCTTGCGACACAGCGGAATTCTTTGCGAAATGTCTGAGAAATGTGGCCAAAATTATTAGAAACAACTATTTAATACAAAACAGATGTATTCTTTCTAATTAGATTTTAAAAATTATAGTTTACTATGAAAGATTGTATTGCATTTAGTACAGAAAACACGTTGACGTTACATAATTATGTAGAGATATGTGTTGCCAGGCCCTTATATATCGTTTCTTCTAACTGAACACATTGTTTTTGAATTGAGAAATCTTATCACATAACAGTCTTAATTTTTTTTTATTTATGCCGTTTATGTGTCGTCGGGTTATATTCTACCACCATGACAGTTTATCATATGGAATTCTACAGCAGTCTATAGGCCTTTAAAACTAATGCCACGCCAATATAGCAGGCTATAGCATATTGAAATTTTTACACTTTATGGCTTATAATGCTGATGTTATGAAAGTGTTTATTTCAGTTTAACTGTCAATAAACAATATAATCTGCAATTCTAAGAATATTGAATACAAAATGCTATAATCATCCAAAAGTTTAGAAAATTCTTTATAACATTAATTAAGCAAGAAAACCATAAACTCAGAAAATGCGTGGAATCTATGAGATAGCTGCGCAAAATAATGATCAATAATTAACTAACTACGTTTTGTTATATTCTTATCAATGCTGCTACAACAAAACTTGAAATCATGTCAATAATAAGTTCAACCCAAAACCAGTTCAAAATGATAGAACATATATTCATTTATACTTGTATGTATTGTGTGAATGGTGTACTTTAATCACAACTGGATATATATGTTTGTCTGGGTTTCAAATGATCACTTCAATAAATAAATACATTTATTCTGCTTACTGCCCTAAACTTATAAATAAACTGGATAAGTTGAGAAAGCTGCATCATGCCGAGAAAAAATCAAACTTACTGTCCAAAATAATCGGACATTACAGCCGATATAGCAATATCGCAGACATATAGTCTATCGCAAGCGCGTGAACATCCATATCGCCTATCGCAAAAACCCCAAAAATATTCCACAAGCGCGTGTCCGTACCATTATAACATAAATGTATAGACTGATTGTATGCCTATTTCAATTCATGTTCCAATGAATCATGATGCGAATTTATAATAAACAATAAGCACATTCAAAATTAAATACATATTTTATTGAAGGTCTTGAGCAAAACAGTTCTTAGATGATTACACTTTACAAGATTTAGATTTAAGATATAGTTTTTTCACATACCCACAAATGTCGATTTAAACTTAATAAAAAATTAACCAACAAAGTCAATGTCCAAAGGATAAAGGTTGTTTTTCGTGGTGACACTTGACACCCAATCAATATTTATCACGGTTTGCACTTGATCGTGTCTGAAATTATAACATTCATTACAATACAAACCCAATAAAGAACCGTATTGCACGGCAATTCGCACGAGATCACATGACCTATGATCCACAGCAAATGACAGAACCGAACAAATTTGCGACATTTTTGCTAAATAAAAATCTCATAAGAAGGCTTTGGAGCAAACAGAGTTCAACGTTCAATTTACAGAGTTAAGAGCCTGTGAGATATCTTATTATAACACCGCGTTTATTGTACGATATGATTCCGACTGTTTTTTTCAGTTACGCCCCAAAATACGTTTGTTTCCAATATATACAGTGAAATCTTAGAACCGAATACCTCGATAGACTGGACACCTCGCCAAACCGGACAGTGTTTCTCAGTCCCGTTTTGATTTTTCACTGTTTTATACCATTAAAAAACCTGCTTAATCTAAACACCTCGCTTCTTTAAACATCGGACACCCAAATCCCTTGTTGACATCAAAATATCGAATGTTGCATTGTGTACACAAATAAAACGGGGATTAACGTTGTGTGGTCACTTGTTTTTCAATCTTAATCGCATTGCTTTGTTCAGTAAGGCCTCAAAGTATAAAGGGATCTATAGGGTAGTGGCATCATTTACTTTGTTTTCATATAGAAAGCACACTCGATTTTGTCATGAAACCACACCCGCTTTAAAGTGTGCCATGAGGCTTGAAGCGTAAAGGAACTTGAGATGTGTTTTATAATTCTAAGTGAGATGTTTTGGGAAAGTTCAAATGTTGCGGTTCAGTGAGTTTCAGATAAGCAAAATGTAAACCTATTAAATGTTTCTCATATGATTACGCATTTCATTTTGTATTTGATATTTGTCAAATACATGAATTAATGGGTTTCATGGTTATAAGAGTACTAAATATAGACCAATTATTAAATACATGACCAATATCAATGCATACACACCTTCAAATAATCTATAATGAAATATAGGGGATCGACTCGATAAATTGACAGAAAACGGCTCAACCTGGTTAGACCGGACACCTCGCTAAACCGGACAGTTTTCTCAGTCCCATGAGTGTCCTGATTAAACAGGTTTCACTGTTTTTCGATGTTCGTTGCAACGCATGTAGCATATAGATAAACTATTTTGCACTGGTTTAGGATTACGAACACCTTACACTATCTTAGGAGCAGATTTATCTCTCGTTCCGATGCACATAAAATAATAATAGAAATTAATGTTTCTTAGTCATTCGTTAAAACGCACGATATATTTGTCAAACATATTGTTAGATTTGCGAGACCCCCTATTATCAAAACAATCAAAATTAATCAACGTGTTTTAATTCGCACCATTTTTGTATAAAAAAATAAATTGACCCGAATTTTTTGTCGAGTATATATACATAAGCAGCGTTTAGAATCATACGAAATCTAGCATCAAATAAGCTAGGGTCTACAATCATATAAAAATAAATACATTGATACATGCAAACAATTTACAGACATCAGAAATTAACAGAAATTGACATGCATAATAAGAAATAAGATTATGCATTTACAGTTAAACAATGACTTAAACCTTCTCGCAAATAATATGTGAAGAAAAAACAGACAAAGTGACCATTAAGTTGTCATCAAAATTCAAGTCATGTTTATGCCATATCTCAATTGTCCCATTTGATATACCAATCAAAATCACGCAATGGTATCAAATTTATTAAGCAAATTCAAATAGAGTTAGGTAAGCTATTTCTCGCTGATATCGCAGATTTCAAACTTATTAGCTTGTTCATCGGTAATTTCTAGTAAACGGTGTAGTTCTTGTAAGCAAATGTCGGCACTATTAGCACTCAGGTCAGTGTAAATAATCACATTTTCGCCATTGCTTTTGTAGTCGAGAAGCCATGAATTTCCACGCATCCTATAATAATATAAATAAATAAATTTGATATGCTCTCAATGCATTGTGATATATATAATTCAGGGTAAATGTCTACTAGCTTGCTTTTAAACATAAATGTAAACAGTTAAAGGCCATGAAATTTATGGATTTATATCTACTCATATTTACTTTCCGTACATAAAAGATATATTTTATACTTTAGAATAGGTTGCACGAAGAGTTGTGCCAGTGATTTTTCGATGACAAAATAACAACACTAAATCGTACTACATTACGTACACCACATTGATATGTACCTGTGTAAATTTATCTTACCAACAGTGATCAAACACAATCTGTTTTGCTCAGTTTAAGAATTAGAAATTTAGTAAGATCTCAAAAGTATCGAATTAACCAAACAAAGCTAGACGGTAACATTTGATATCATGATGTATGTCTTTACACATACCCCTGTAGAATCTGGTAAATTGGATAATTACTGTGATGGAGCTTTTCCATTTCAATGTCATCTTGTGGTGGACCGAAACTTCCTTCTCTGCCACTATCATCACTGCCAGCCCGTGAAACAGGCTCACGAAACTCTTCAAAATTGGTCGAAGTTATGTTTATGTAAGTGCGTTTTCTTTATTTTTGTTAATATTTGTCTAATTTGCATAACCATCTGTTTGGAATGTCAATCGAATGATTTGATATTTAACAATTGAAAATCTTCAAATTTGACTTTATTTTAGTATGTTAGAGAATAGCACAGTCAGTGAAATTATATAGAATAATATAATATAGAATATAGAATAAACCATTTAAAAGTGGGTCGCTCAAATATTTAATGTTTAAGACGAAATAAATGAAAGTAAAAGGATTGTCGTATTCTAAAGCTGAAAGTTGAAATATGTATACCATAATTACCTTAAAACTGCATCAATAATTTGTGTTTCCTGTAAAAGTGTATGCCCTTCTTCGCTATTGTTATCGTTATTTGCAATCATGTTTCTCATTCCTTCTGTATCATTTCTAATGGCAATCATTTTGTGTAATTTGAGGGTATCCTTTTTTAATTTATTCGACAAGGAGCGGCTTTGATTACCTTTTAAGGACACTATTGGTTTGGAATTTGATTTTTTATTGCTGTCAAATTTCTCACATTTCCTGAATTTAAGTTTAGATGGCCTATCGAAACTAAATGACTTTTCTAATTTGCAGCGCATTCCAATCATAGATGTTCTTCCCAGTGCAAACAACAGATATAAAGTAATAATTATAGCAATAAAGCCCACGGTGAAGTTGAAAATCTGATGCAATAGAAAATCATTGTGTTCAGAATGCTTTTCACCATTTCTATCACCTGTTTTGATTAATTATGTGTAATCAATACATTGGTTATAGGTGATCAATATAAGAATATGTCGCAAATAACATAAAGTCAATCTAAATGACCATAAACCTGTAATGCGTCTTGCTACAGTATTGAATATTGACTTTTGACGTTCATCCATGTCATAGATTATATAAAATATTCTTTAGTATCAGCTGAAATCATACTTTTGAAAATGCAAGATAATTCGTTTGTATAAAAAAAAATGAACGAAAACGGTCACAAAATAGTAAACAAAACAAAATAATAATTTAATGTATTCATGTTAATAAGCGTTCCATTTCATTATTTTGTTGGTGGCGTTAAAACATACCTTTGGGTTCCCCTTTTAGCATATGTTTATTTTCCAGACTCGTTGAGTTGTGATCCATGCATTTCTGTATACTTTTGTTGAATTCCTGCCCTTCATCAGACGATTCACTAATTTGAATGGATGCCCTGTGCAGATTTCATTATGATTAGACAAATATTTGAGGCATCTATGACATTTATTTATAATGATACTTTGTTCATTATGTTAATATGTTGTGTTCAATGTACCTACATTATCATGAATTCGGACCAAATAAATATGATGTTCATATATGTTTAAATAGACTTACCTTCCCGTGACGCCCGAAACCAAAAACTCTATCATTAAAAGAAAATACATATTTAGAAATTGCATTATGAGAGTTTACATGGATAACACGATACATCCATCAAAGCTCAGTCGCTGCGTCCTTTTCCAATCTGTGAATATTTGTTTGCGTTTTCTATACTTAACATTTTATATGTTTTTGATTTAACTAATCTTTGTATCATTAAGAGACAAACTATGGCATGACGTCAGGCTTAGATTTAATTCATTTATTGCGCAGTGAGTCAAAACATGGTTCCTTTCATTAAACTTTTTTCTCGGGGCATTACTTATTTATCATATTCAATTTGCTCAATTGAACGTAATGTATGAAATATTTACATGGATATTAAATCCTACACATTAAAGGACATAATGTTCTATTGTTTTTGGCAGTAAATTTTAGATTCATCGGCATGGTGTAGCGATCTCAAATTATCTACTTTATTTATTAGTTTATGGCAGTAAGCAGAATAAATGTATTTCTTTATAGAAGTTATCATAAGAAACCAAGACTCATGTGTGTTTGGTTGTGATAAAAGTATACCCTTCACACAATACATATCCAATAAAAACATGTTAGGATTAGTTTGTTCTGGTTTTAGACTGAATTTATTATCGACATGATTTCAAGGTCTGTTGCAGCAGCATTTCTTAGAATATGATCTACAACAAACACGTTAATAATTGTTCTGCGCAGCTATCCTTTATTTATGTTCTATGAGGTAATAGTTTTGTTACTTAATCTTCTAAACTTTGTCATAATTGTATCATTTAGTCTTTAATATGCCTAAAATATTTTAGTGTAGATGTTAGTGTATATTTACAAGAAAAAACTAAAAGCAACATAGAATCAATATGATAACCCAAAGAGTACAAAGATTTCAATGGACTAACCATAGAGAGACGCTTGGCGCAACAATATTCTTTAAGGCAAATAGACTGCTATAGAATTCCATGTAATAACTCTCTTTGTGGTAAAATATTACCCGACGCCACATAAACGGAATAAACAAAATAGATTAAGAGCATGTGATAAGATTTATCAATTCAAAACCAATGTGCAAAATTGGAAGAAACTATATACTTTAAAGGGCCTGGCAATAAATATACAACTCTACATAATTATGTAACGTCGATTCTGACATTTTCATGGTTTGCGGTATTTAATTACTTAATGCAATACAGTCCTTCAGAGTAACCTATAATAATAAAAAATCGCATTAGAATATATTCATCTGTTTTGCATTGAATAGTATTTTAGAATGGTTTTTCCGAATTTCGCAAAAATGTCACCAAGAATTACACTTTGTCGCAAGGAATTTCGCTGTGTCGCATATCGCCATGTCGCAAATCGAAGAGAAAGTTTGGTTAATCCTTTGTTTGTTGCATCGTTTCTTACCAAATAATTTCATACATCGCAAATCGCAAAACCTGAGTGATCATATTTCGAAATATCGTAGGGGATTTAGGGCCTGGCTACATTGGAAGTTTTTACTTGCTTTTATTTCCTAACAAAGCTGTCTTCTAATGTATTCCTTATCAGAAACCAAAAACAACGAGCTGTTAGGTAGCTTTAACTCGCTTTTTTTAGTTTTACATAACGAATACATTGGAATACAGATTTGTTAGGAATAAAAGCAAGTAAAAGCTTCCAATGTGGCCAGGCCCTTAGCCCTTCAGCAATATCGCAAGGTTCCTATATTTTCTTTGAATTCCTCCGCGATCGCAGCAAATTCAACAAGCGCGTGTCTTTACCTTATATTAAAATACCAATGGAAGGGGATCAATATGTTAAGTGAGAAAGCTATATTTATGCACTATACAGATACTATATTTTAATTATATGAAAATATAGGTATTATCGCGAAATACAAATTTGTGAACAAACATATTGACTTTGCATGGGTATGCCAAATTGAATCCAGGTCAAAACGTCCCCGGTCAAAAATAATCCGGTCTACATTATATCATTTGATACAAAATATATATCTTAAATACTCAAACGTATCCTCAATGTCACTCATATTTTATAACTGGTCGTCCGTTACCAATAAATCTCACATCAACGTTTGGAATATTTAAATGCGAGTTCAGATTCAGAACGGTAAAGTTTGTAAAATAATGAGCACCTAGTTGAATGTTCAAATGTTGAATGTTGAAATGAATATTGTAAAGAGTTTTCGGATTATGTATCGATTGAATGCATATCTATGTCGATAGTATGAATAAATTGAGAAATGTTAGTTTGTGTTTTATTTATGATTGTTATGTTTTTTTTAACGGGGACATTTTGACCTATGTTGCTAAATCGGGGACATTTTGACTGGGGACATTTTGACCGGATACCGGCAAATTACATGTGAATCGTATTGCAATACACAAGTTTGTACACGTTAAACACTGAATTCCACTTTCAAATCAGTATTTTGAGAAGTATTTTGAGAGAGTTTTAACATATTTGTTTGAAATAAATCAAAAACATGTTTTTTGCACTAAACATGTTTATGCTCTAAGCCCCCTAATTCAGTTTTCAATATTTCATGAAGTTGCAATATCAACACATGGCTATACTCACCATGGTTATATCTGAAGTTCATTAATAACAATAATTTATCTTAAGTGTTTTCAAAAGGGCACACCATCATTTGTATCAGCAATAAGTATACCACACGTTTTGGGAAAATAAACTCAAAGTGTTGACAAGTCCTTACATATCTTTATACGTTTTCAACCTATCTGGTTGATTATAAATAAACAAATCGATAAGAATTACAAGAAACACTTGACATTGAACTACATCGATTGTGTTAATTATAAATAGCATGGGTAAACATGTACATGCAATCAATAGGTGAATTCTAACTCAACATGCTCACATTCATCAATAACTGTTATTTATTTACAAACCTAGATAGTAAAGCAGTTAGAATACAACAGTATATGGCGAAAAGTATCGTCTAATGATAAAAAAAACTTAAACAATTATATAATTATATGTGTTATTGTATGTGTCTGATGATAAAAAAAGTCATATCATTATATAATTATATGTATTTGATACCATGTCCGCTAGAATGGAACGAGGAACAAAGAAATCTGAAGCTCAGAATGAGGATACATTGGAACTGCCACGATGTGGATCCGTAACTTTCACTCGGACAGTGCCTCCATTGGCTAGTGACTTCAGTCTGGTAGGTGGCATTTAACAGTTTTTAAGGTATTTTTACCATTTAAAAGTAAACGAAAACATACATGTATGTGGAATCCGGATCAAAAAGTCTCCGGCCAAAACGTTTCCAGCCATAAAGTCACGAGTACTTTATGGGGTTTGACAATAGGTTAGTTAATCTACTTCCTGCTACTTTCTACTTAGAGGCACTTCTCTAAACCCTATTTTAATGGGGCATCTCATTCAAAATAATATAATTTACCGTTGATGCTATTTGAATGTTTTAAAAACCTATGAATAATGTTAGATCTCAAACATTCACGTCGCTCCTTGTCGCTTCCATTGTTGCAAGGCCCAAACTTACACATATGAACATACATAATACACATATTTGTGAACATAATCAATATAAATATAAATCAATATGGATCCAGGAAGGAAGATAAACCCGTATGCAAGCATAACTCATGTTTTGCTTAGGGCGATCACAGGGGAGTGCAACCGGCCAATAGATTTATATCTACCAAACATTTATGAAAACTATTCAATTGTTTATCTGTATTGTTGAAAACTTACATGTGTTCTTTGAAGCGATATTAAACTATGGGTCGAGATAAAATTATGTCTATATTTTGATTGGGATTCTGTACATATCATAAAGTGAGATGTCAAGAAGGACCACTCATGACAAAATAACGTAATCAGGACATTTAATAAGAACCCTCTTAATAAGTATATGAAAGAGAATGGACTCTTCCAAACCAAAACCTATTTTCATCATTTGCATTTATGTTTAATTAATGTTTATGGCATCTCTGTATAGCCAGGGAGTTATATTATTATTATTGGTTATATTAAGCGGACAATTTTTATTCTTTCGAGCCATATTAACACTCTTCCTTCGATTTGAGTTCTTTGATGCGCCAAATTCTAGAATTTAGACATGCATTTTATTGTAGTGTATTAGTAGTGTGTATAATGTAATATATTTTTTATAAAGAGTCCATTGTATGTTTACAGGGTATGGTAAAGGCGATTATCGGAGCAACATTATTACACCTCCAATTTCAAACGAACTCGAGCACAGAGAAAATCTCGTCTATATTTCTCTTCAATTCGTTCGGATTGATAATGGGCAATGTCGTGATAGCACTTATTTATAGGTACGCTTTGCCCATGTATGCTAAGAAGATATTGTTTATAAAATGCAATAAAGGCACAACCAATTTTAAATAAACGTGTATGCACTCCGAAGAACAGTCTTAAATGCACAGGGAAGATTCGTAATTATGCTTCACACTGACATCGTACTTTGCAGCTTGTGCAAGAAAACTGACAGTTAAAAAAATAAAAAGGAAACATTATTTCACCAAGTAAATCGGGGCACTCCTGTCTATAGTTAAGCATTCTAAGATAACAAGCGTTATAAAATGTTTGGTTTACAATATGTAAGCACTGAGATACATATTCACAACTGTTTAAGAATAATTAAATTGAATAAGATAAACAAAATGATAACGTCCTAGATTGGATCGCTGTCGAGTGGAATACATCCTGGCAACCGCATGTCTTGGTGTTTCCCTGGCCACTTTATATATCCCATGGTGCACTACGTTTGTTGCTCTGGCAACGACATTCACTCTCCAGGGTCTGTGTTATGGCTTTTGGAGGAGGTATGTATGATTTCTTTATTTGAAAAACTGAAATAACAATTTTTCAAAAAATCTGCAGTGCTGTGGTCAGGCGTTCAAGTTATTTTCTGCGATCGCTAAGAAAATGTACGAAAATGATTTAAACGTCTCCATTTCGCAGTGATCGCAGAGGTCGAGGGTAAAAGAACTGAAATCATCGAGACCGCAATGTAAAATTATCTAATTATTGCAATATATAAAATGAGGTTTTGCATGCTTGCATAAACCACGTCATCATTGAATGCATCGTATCTTGGGAAAATCTTACGATTCTTATATTATAACCTATAAAGTCTATATCATAATATCGGCTTAGACTAATTCTCAACCGCTTCTCAATTAAGATGCATGTTACATTTACAATTCAACATAATATCGGTCTTTTAATGTTCTAGGTGGCGCTTTACCATACATTATGACGACATGGCGTAAAAGGGCGGGCATGTTTCTCCAAGCATCATGTTTACTACATTCTGTTGGAGCAACCATAACGCCCTATGTCGTCAGCTTAGTACTTCCGGAAGCTGATCAAAATAACACGGTTCACTCACACAACGTAATTCAGAACAAAACTCTGGAGGAGGATGGTGTGTCTTGGAATGCAACGAATGATGGAAATGCATCATATCAGGATTTGACTTTGGTACAACAGTATCAGGGTTCAGGTTTAGAGGAAAGCATCCCGAAACACAGTATTGCTATACCCTTTATTATGCCAGCGATCGGTTTAGCCATAGCTGCTATATTCTACATTTTGGTTCTACCTTTAGAAAAGAAACGTGTCGAGAAAACAGTTGGGCGAAAACAACCTCTCAGTGAAAGTGAAACGAAAATGCCTGTCCCTCTATTTATAATGGCGTTTCTATTTTGTGCCCTGTTTGTAGCCATCGAAATAACATACGGTGGCTGGATAATCGCGTTTGGTATACAGTACATTGGGTATTCCTACTCTGAAATGGCAATAGCAGCTTCACTTTTCTGGTTCGGTGGAATCATAAGCCGTCTTTTGGCTATCTTTGGTGCTGGTCGAGTACAAGATAAGCATTATATATTTGTGAATTTAGCCATTATTAATGTATCAAATGCAGTGTGGCTTTTTATGGGACATTTGCATCTATTCGTGAGTTACGGATGTGCTTTTACTGCGGGAGTTGCATTGTCACCGATCCTCGGTTTAATTTTCCCGTATTTGAAAACGTTTACGGTTTTAGAAGAATGGGTTACGTCTGTGTTACATCTGGCTCTATATGTTGGCGGTATGACTTTGCCTTATTTAGTTGGTTATCTATTTGCAAATGTGAGTGCATTGTGCTTTTTGTATGTCATGTTAGGGAGTACGTTATGTGAATTGATATTGTTTGGTTTTATGGTCGTTTATTGTAATAAGCTTAATCAAAATAAGTTACAGGAGCCTGGTTTACTTTCAAAGTCAAATACAAAAGCAAGCAATACATCAAAACACTTCGAATCAAACTAAATACGAAACACATAGCAATGTAAGGTATTTATGTTTTGAAGTTATAAACATGATAATTCTGCATTTCAACAGACTTCTGATACGTTCTATTGTTTTCGACTAAACATAATTACTTTTAGGCATGGAAAGTAGAAGGATTACAAACAAATATGTGGATTTGATTATAATATCAATGTATAATAAAAGTTATTTATATAAGAGTGTTGTTCTTTCCTTATTTTCATCCTTAACTTCATTATCACAACCAGGCATAACGAATTCGACCATGGTCATCCGTGCAGTTTCGGACGTAATGACAAATGATGTCTTCAATTTGGTCAATTTGAAAAGTGTTCCAGACATTCTATTACATTTCGACGTTGGATGA
>LQRL01129292.1:0-11169 GCA_001703475.1 Hydroides elegans | reverse complement strand
AGAACCAGACCGGTGTCTCCGAACCAGACCGGTGTAATTTTCATCAAAAAGCACAGAAACCAACCAAAACCGCTGTTGTGTAGTTTCACCCCCGTGATCTTGGTATGAAACGGTATCGTTTGCAGCTTGAAGTGATGAAATATGATTTTTTCAAGCAAACACTTTATTCCTTGTTTGCCAGCCAGGAAAGCCCGAAAATCGTTGCCAGAAAGACGATACCAGCAAGAAAACATACCCTTCAATATTCGATGACCCTAACTTTGTTCACCTAAATTAGTATTTTTCAATGTCTTAGCCCTAATTCTCTCACAACAGAGCTTATTTCGTGTAAAAGTTCCATTATTTGAACTTATTTGTTTGAGAAAAATAAAAATAAATTTTCATATTTGTTCTGTTCTGTGAAAATGCCAGCAAGGAAGATTTCCCAGCAGAATAGATATTTCACACTCCTGCCTAGTCTCACAATTCCGTACTCCTGATACAGAACTGCCCGAACACTCTAAAGGCCCGTTTAAACGATGTGATTTTAGTTCAAAATCTTTGTGTTTTGAACTGAGTTTGTTCATTTGAACACAGTTTTGAATTGAATTTGAGGTTGCATGGAACAGTTTGAAGGAATAGAACACGTCCTTCTTTCTTACAACTTTCGGCACGTGTCTCCACTTCAAATGCAATTATTTGTCTGGGATCGCCCTGAAAACTGTCAAGCATAGATATTTTCTTTGACACATTTGAAAAATAAAACTAAGGTTAGATTAGTAATATTTTACAATGATACATAACTGGACGATTGAAATTAATAAATTATTGCCTTAAATGACCAAATATTATCCTCAATTATAATTCCTAGGCTATAGAATATTTTTAAAAGCTGAACATCATATCTTTCGAGTAGTTTTGGCGAGCTCGAATCCATTGGTGTATTCAATTTGCCAGCTTTTCTTTATTTCTTAGTTTGGATGCTTTGTTGAATAAAAAATCCACATTATTGCACATCCCTTTTCTTTAGCAAAACATATCGTGATTGTGATTTTGAAATTCCCTCCATAGTTAGAAAAAAATCAAATAGGCATTCAAATGAAAATACACATTAATCACATATTATCTTGAGCATACGTCGTCTCGTTTAAACACCAAGGTCAGAAAAACCAAAACTCATTTAAAAGTTAAATTTTGAACTCAGTTTGATCGTTTAAACGGGCCTTAACCAAACCCGATACTTTGGTCTCATAATGTCACAATTTTCATATTTATGATATCGATTACTTTTGAATGTTTCATGAATCCGGCTCGTTATTGTTAACTTTGGATTCAGATCTCATCAATTATAAAGGCGTAACCTTTTATTTCAAACCTTACACATTGTAGCATATTACAACATGCCAGTGCATGCGTATACATTCATTTATTTCACTTGTATGAATATCATAGTTATTTTGTTCATAAATGAGTATTTGATACAGGCATCAACAATTCATTTAACAAAATATAATTCGCTAGAATGTAGATGAAACATTGACTTAATTTTTTTTTTAATCAAAGCGTCTTGATAACCAGGTTATGTCAATATCATATTTCATATTTTTTATAGGCAATTTTTTTTCTATAAAACGACAAGTTGAACATTAAACCACCCGGATGGAAACATAAGACATTAATCGACAACATATATGTTTTAAGGTATTCTAATAATCAATGCACTAAGTTTCCTATATAGAAAATATAAGAAAAACTACGATAGGATTCAATTTACACACAAAATAAACTGTGTTTTCCACGTCACCCTGAAGGGGGTAGGGAGTTGGGTGCGGCACCCCTTTATTATTTGTCTCCCATTGATTAGCAATAGTCAACCCCCACACTCGCGGTGGTTATGGGTTATTAATGTGCTACTTTGCTTGCTTTTCAATGGGCATACCTTCACTTGCTTAGACCTGCCTTTGCCTGATACCCTGTTTGTGATCTTATTGTTCAAATGGACAAATCTCATATGCAATTGATTTATTAATAGCCCTGCAATTTTCTCTTTAAGTCGCGTTTCTGATCTGTTTTATTTTGATGGTTGATTATTATGAACAAAATGATTTAACCTTCTGTTATGGCAGCAGTTTGTTCTTTAAAGTGCTAACTCTTGTAGTAGGTCTACCATGTTTTACTCTGTATCAATAATTGAAGTTATAATTATTAATGCAGAAAGATGTATGTACTAATAACCACTCAAACAAACTATATTGGCTCTCTCTCTCTCTCTCTCTCTTTCTCCCTATCTCGCTCTTTCTCCCTATCTCTCTCTCGCTCTTTCTCTCTTCATTTCTTCCCCTTTTCTCTCTTTCTCTCACTCTTGCCATCGGTCTGGTAACCTCATATACTTTAAAATCAATCAATTTGCCTGATTATATGTCGGTTATGTCAATTGTTCTTGGGGAATTATTACATTAATTTAACATGATAAACGAAATGAAATAATGTTTTAGCAAACTAATTTCAGCTGATTTGGAAATGAACAATCTACCTTTCCTAAAGTGTTTACATTCATATGTTCATTTTTGAACTTTTCATTGCGAAATGATTTCAAAAATTGAGCGAATTTGTATGCATTTTTTAATTTTCAATTCTATTATCCCTAACGATCACTGGTAGCCTATAGTTTTTTTCTTTGGATCTTATTAAGATCCAAAGTTAAGAAAAGTTAAGAAAAAAGTTTTCCCACAAAAAAAGAGAAAACATAATAAGGTTGTACCAAAAGAACTTTACAAGAAGATACAGCACGATATAATATCATTTATGTTTTTCATTCAACGCGCAACAGATAATAAAGCATATATATTAACATATCCGTCCCATTTAGCGCAACACCCCCTCCCCCTTTACAAAGGAAGCCGGACACACAGATCCGTATAATGTTTCATGGATCCGTCAATAACATGTGTATTATTCATAACGGAAAAAACTCGAATGATGTCATTTCCGGTTAATGTGATTTTCAAGACATGTTGATACCGTCTAAAGCAAAAAATAACTAAGATATCCGCTCACTTACTAAATAAAATTTTGCATCTGAATAAAAGCTTAAAATTGTTAGTTATCAATGGGACATATATATCTAAATGGACGATTCTTATTTTTTTCCATGTGTGATTCGACCTTGCAACCCAACCATTACCAATTTCCATTAAACTGGTCATAATCTGTATTATTATACTACTAAACCCTACCCTTGCTATCCATATTATTCAATAGAACCTCAAATCGCCTCCATTCAGCAAGCACAGCAGGCTGCAAAAAAAAACAGAATCCATATTGATCTTTCTTCAACTGTTGACATTGTTGCTATGATTACGGCCAACGTGGTGGATCCAGATTGGACTA
This sequence comes from Hydroides elegans, assembly GCA_001703475.1. NCBI lineage: Eukaryota > Metazoa > Annelida > Polychaeta > Sabellida > Serpulidae > Hydroides > Hydroides elegans. The sequence goes on along the minus strand of LQRL01129292.1, from coordinate 7,800 downwards.
AATGCTCCTATCCGGATTCAATAGGGATGTCATGAATCGTGAAGCCTGTGATTTGTCAAAGAGAGGGCACCGAATAATGCACTTTTCATGAATTCCAACATATCTCATTTAAAATCAATGAAAATGTTTCATATTTCCTAATTGTATCTGTTTATGTTGTTAATCTTACTTTTATGAAATAGTGCGTGGCCAGACGGGGAGCGTCGAGGAGCGTCAGCGGTATTGGCCTTATAATATTCTTTGTGGGACCAAATTTTGGTGACGCTCTAAACTAGGTGGCCACACGGCAAGCGTCGTGCACATGAAAATGTGTTTGACATTTCAAATAGAGTGATAAATATATCGGTTTCGCCATAAACAAAGGATTAGAGACCTTGATTTGCTGTATGCTTCCCTACAAATATCCAACACTCTTCGAAAGTCTATCAAATTATGTAACTTAGACAATTGAAATGCCCTAACTTTAAATATTAGATCATAATCTTAAGTCAAAGTAACGCTCGTTGACGCTCCCCATCTGGCCACCCTATAACGCTCGACGCTTCCCGTCTGGCCACGCACTACACAATTTTAAGTGTTCGTTATAATATCGAAGTCTTTCAAAAACATAACACAACAATATCAATGTAAGTGTCGATGTTACCCATTATGAGAAAGGGTACTCCTTCCATGTAACAATTATTTTAGCGTGTTTACATGCGCCATGAATTAAAATATTTGATTTTACCATTTGTAAATTTACGGGTTGATTTGGAGCTATATGATTTAGAATTAATGAATTAATTGTGTTCCACTGAATGTTGATTTTAGGAAGCTTAATGGCCTCGAATTGAAACATGCTATATGAAAAAACTAGGGAATAGAGAGAAAGAAAGAGAAAGAGAAAGAGAGAGAGAGAGAGAGAGAGAGCGAGAGAGAGAGATAGATTGATATTGATAAAGACTGAAAGACAGAAAGAGTGGAAGAGAGAGGGGGAGAGAGAGCGAAGGAAAAAGAGAAAATAAGAGAGAGATATATGGAGAGCGAGCAAGAGAGAGAGAGAGAGAGAGAGAGAGAGGAGAGAAACTGATTTCCAAAAATATGGAAGAAATAATATTAATTTGGAAAAAAATGCATATGCACGTAAATAAATTAAACTACTACACCGAATGAATTAAATGAACTTAACATTCGATGCACACCAAAGACGTTACACATTTATGAACTTATTCAATCACAAGTTTCATTGCACACAGCACCTAGTTAACCAATGGTAACTAACAGAAATCAACATTGCTATAGAGAAAAGGGCCATGAATTATGATCAGTATTTTATTGCTCTAATAAGCAATGTGAATCAATCAAAAGAACACATCAGATTCATTATTCATTAGGGTTTCGTACGCAAATGGCTAACAGAGTGGCACAATCAAACGTTTTTATTCACTTAAATGGCGTTGCAATACGTTTAAATAGATGTGGATAAACGATTTTAAAAACGTTAAGACATTACTTTTTGCGTCAAAATGTGTATAAAGTATAAATTTGTATGGTATTACCCGCATAAAATTTTAACTGTTAGATTTTATATACAATGAAATTATAACAATGCCCATAGCAACCGAGCTCAAACGTTGCCAACTTACAAGATAAAACGTTTTTTTTTTGTGATATTAATATAACTTGGACTGGGATGTGTTGCATGAATTAACATGTTGGATGCTGTTCATGCATGGTTCTCTTTCTTTTATATTGAATACGGATCCTGGCATGTTTGATATGTTCAAAAAAAAATAATTATTTATGAAATGCTCGACTTTAATGAAAATCGACTGCTTTATAAGATATCTACAATATAATAGTAATAAGATCAAATGCGATACCTGAAAACCCTTATCACAAATGAAATGATCATAGCGCTTTACAATAACTGGAAGCGAATAACATACATGTAGACGATCCTTTTTGAAATGGATATTGATATGAGAGCAGCTTTGAATTACAAAAGGTATAACAAATGCCATTGCTATTTAGCCAAATTAGATTTGCGGTAGTACGCTTTCAAATTTTGCTTAACATAACCATATGGCTGCATTGTTCCTATATTTAATTATTTACAGCTTCTACTTACAGATTAAAGAACACTGATGTGATTTTTGCATGAGGTAATTAGCTGAGGCTGACCTTCGGTGATCAGAATTAACAAAAGGAAAATTACAATATTTATTCATATAATTTAGAAATGGAAAAGTTGTGCTATGTGCCGCCCAAACCATCGAAAAAGTAAAAAACGTAATACAAAAAAAATCAAATACTTTTTTATCGAATTATTTAATTAGGAAAAATAATCTAAAGCAGCTAAATACGTTTTATTTAAAAAATTGTTTGATGGATAATAAAGTAACTTGTTACGAACCCGAATACTTTATTGCTCAATGTACAACATATGCATGTAAATTTCTATATTTGTTCATCAAAACGGCGTTCAGAAATAGATAATAAGCTCCAGCTTAATAAGGTGTGACAAAGACAAACTTGATAATTCTGTCTCTCAACACACACCAGGTTAAGCCAAATGCATGAATTCAACGCATTCACGGTTCCCCTTCCTTTTGACAGTTATGTCCGACCTGTAGAAACAGGTTTTAACGGTTGACAAAGGACACTGCGAGTTAAATAGCAGCAGGCGACAAAAAGCTTCGATTGATCAGTCCGTCCGATCTTTTCATTTCTTTGTCTATTGAATTGGGGTATTACATTTTGCTGGTAAAATATACATGATCTTTCCATATTGTAATAATCGTGGTGTTTCATTGAAAAGGAGGAAAATGTACATTGAGGTCATGGAATGGTGTGTTCTGTTCTACCTTTCCTATTTGCAATGAAACCAAAAATGTATTTTTTAGAGTTCATTGCGTGCTATCTTTACATGCATTGATCTGTAAATGAGAGGATTTTAATAACGGTTAAGTCTATTTGAAGTGAATATGATTAAACCTGTTTACATGGTTTAATATTCAATCTGCTTAAAATATTCAATGTCGGTTATTTTTCATTCCGTCATGCTTCATTAGAAACTCATATTTCAAAGGAGTGCTTGTTTTTAGGAATAAAACTCAATCACCGCATAAACAATTTCAGACCACATAATTGAAAGGTTTTAAGTATGGCCGTGAACGAACATCGATGTCGCAAACTAGACAGTATGTCATCTTATATCGAAATATTAATGAAATGATACTTTCTCGCTGTTGAATTCGTTGTTTCGTAGGATCACAAAATAACTTTCGCAACCGTTAGTTTTAGAGACTTTAAACACCGTTACAATCATCATAGGGTCTGTTTAATATTAATCGGGATCAATGAGACATGGGATCAGAACCAAAAGTTTCATAACTTTTTGTCGATTTTTGAATATTGAGTCTACTTTTCGAATGAACATAGAAATATTATAATTTTTATTTTCAATATAATATAATTTGATAGCAGGGATTTGTTGATTTCAAAATCATTTCTAATACAGGACCAACTTCGTGGTATATTATATAATTATCATTTTTACTATCTACATGACTTTATTCATGTTTTCAGTAGATATGTTCATATCATATTTTGAACATATTCATATTCATTTTATACATACATGTAAGAACTCAATTCATCCAGATTCGTTTGTACACACCAATAAACCAGCAGCAATCTTGTCCCAACTGGATCGATTTTTCTCCGTCATTTCTCCATATACCGCCAGTTATGAAATATTCAATACCAGCTGTGAGTCGGGGGCGACCCGGTCGTGTAATATCGATTTATTCAGCACTCAGGGGTTCCATCTAGATGGCGCTGTGGTCGTTAATCGATTGCCTTATATGAGCAGATCGCATGCAGACGGAGTAGGTTAGTTATATGCGGTGTGGAACCGAAGGAGCTAAAGACCGGGGAATGGAGGAATCGGTCAACCGTGGGTGACCAGAAAAAAATATTGTAATAAGATGGATCTGTCATGTCTGGCATGATTAAGTGATTTTTAGAAAAAATAATGAAGACTTCAGGAAGAATTTTACTGAAATTGAGAAATAATGAGTGTTTATATATAGTAAAGCTAAAAACATTTGTTAAAAAGTTCAATCATGCAGAAACAACTATTTTGAAAAAAAAAACATTCGTTTATTCTTATTTGAGATCAACATGCATCTGGAGTAAGATAAAATCAAATATAAGGAATAAACAAAATAATTGACACCGAACAGTCAATTTCAATTTTTCATGCCGTCTATGAAGGTATGTTTATCTTTCCTTTTCCATGGTGGTAATTTTGATTAAAATTTCAAAACTGGTTTGATGTTTGAATTTACATTAATATATTTCGTGACATATAACCCATTACCATGTAGACCTGTAGATGAAGCTAATGCATTTTAAAACGGGTATAATTACTATACATGTGCATGTGTATATGTATATGAAACGACTATAATTGTTATCAAATGGTGTACCGTTATGATCATGGACACCCGCATTTACACGTATTAATTTAGAACTCATATCTAAGAAAAGTTGAAGCAATTAAAATCAGGGTAAAACTATATTTGACTTTTTGCAGACTTCATTGGGAATATCTTTGTAATAAATGCCAAATTTAGAAAAGTGCATCGCTTGATCAAATTTATGTTGATGAAGTCATGATAATGATGGGGCCATAATAGTAAGGGGACAGAACTGAATAAGCGATAAAGAATAAGCGACTAATAAAAAATATAGCATAACAAATTTTTCGCATGAAACACCGAATGAAATCGACCTCAAGGCTACCTGACCCTAATCCTTTGGCGACCAACGAAAAGATCAAACGGGTCTTGATCGCCATAAATCATCGCGTAAATAGAATCGCCACAAAATCCACACTTTTCTTAACCAAACGATCACATATAATGGAATTATAGCAATTGCTTTTAAGATAAACTTACATGTATATAGCTTATTATTGTGGCTAAGAAAAGGTCAACCGACCTTACGAGGACACTTTAATACAAGCAAAAATAACAGATCATACACTTGATAAACACGGATTTGTGAGCTAAGTCTGTCGTCTGTCCTTTTTGAGCTCCAGTGCTGTGTATTTTAGTGTTTAACGGCTTATTCAGTGGCGCCTTCTTATGGTATTTTTCACTGCACTGCTAAAACTAAACTAAATTTAGATAAGGGCAAATATGGAATAACTGTTTATGCGGTAGAGGGTTGGTTATGATACATGGACTTGAGTTTTTAATATAGGTAATAACAATATGTTTCGAAAACAAATAGCAAATGTTTTCTTATTTTCGGAAACACGAAAATACAGCTAATTTTAAAGTATAAAAATGAAAACTCCGATATATTCGAGGGTCGGTATGACATGTAATCGGGGACCACACACCTTCTAAAATCAGTTTTACATGTACCTTCAAAATATCCGATGCACCTTTAATTTATCCATCGATATGCAGCAATATTCAGGACACCTTTCATGTAATGTCAGGCGATATACTAATTATGGTATACGCACGTGTGGGTTAACCACATATACATGTATGCAGGTACTTTTCAAAGATCATATTCATTTCATAACCGCCGTAACTTCTTATTATACAAAATATGAAGCAATTATGGTTTAATAGTTTTTTGGTTAAACATGCGGGGAAAATATTTATACATAAATTAAATTTAATTTGGTGATACACATGAATAAACTTGTTATTGCGCTTGTTATGAACGTTTTATATTTGAGGGTGTCTCTGAAAATAAGATTCATGCTTTCCTCCTACCAGACCTTACATGGCGTTACATTGAGTCGAAAGACAGTTTGTCGGTAGTTCATATCAAATATCAAACCATGTATCAACCAGAAAAAATATATAATTAAATTGTCATTTTAATTTATTTAATATTGAAAAGATATTATGAGAAAGCCGCATTTTTTCAATTGTTTTTAGTGCTGAATCAACTCAAAGTGCATCTTTAAATTAAAATCAAAGATGTGCTCCAAACTTTGGTTCATACCATGCCACATGCATTCAGGTTTTATTTAGAGAATGTTTTATGATAGGTGGCAACTTGAATACGCGGGCGTATTGAGTCTATATGCACTAAACACAATGACAGGTGTGGCTAGGCACAAAACAGATGCTTTAAGTAAGACTAGGCACCTGGCGGTTTCTACATAATTGATGTTTTGAGTATGATTAAGAAATGGTGTTAAGCATGGGGGTGGGGGAACTACCTGCTCTAATGCATGCTTAAAGAGGGTTATTATCCAACCATGCATGAATTATTGATTCTTCTCTATTTGGGGCTGAGTGGGATTTGAATATTCGGTTGAATTGATCGATGTTATGCCAAATCTGGAAATAATTGCGCCTGATAAAGTGCAAATAAACGAAATTCGGATTTTATTAGTTTGAAATATTATAAACCTCAGCACGTGCGGTCAGTGGTGCAACGTCACCAAGAGGCGTGACGTCGAAAAAAGATCACGTGGTTGTATAGGATGTCCGACCACACGTCATTTTGCGTCACGAAAAGACATCGAAGTAAATTAGCGGTGAATTCCAATGCAGTTTACGATAAACATGTAAATATAACATATTAACGTCACTGATCTATATAAATGTATGGTCGAGTTAGTATCTATTGTAGATTATAAATAACATTTTAGTGCCAATCCCTGCCCGTTTTTGACGACGAAATTTCCTCACATTTATCATAAGTTTTCATAAATTCGTCACTGACAAATATAGAAAAATAATGATGAAATCTCCATAATACCCACACTATCCCTTTCTTGAAAACATGCACGTCGTCTACATATCTAATGTGCATTCAGATACACCACAAACATAAACTGTAATTTATGGCCTTTTATTATTAGTTATGCATATTTTCCCATTATCCCATTAATAACGGTTTGTAACGCCTTTAGTGCACTTCGCCTCAGGGGACCTAGCCAGGGGTATAATGAGGTTACAGTGCATATAGATATACTGAAAAAAATACATTCTAATGTCATATTAAGATTTTAGAAAATAATTGAAATGCTGTCTTGCCAACATATTCTAAAAAAACTTGAAAAAAAAAATTCACTAAAAAGTTAGTATTTTTTTTTTAGGTTGACATGATTAAGATTTGGTCATTAAGTCGCGGCTACGTACATGCATATAGCCATATTTACTATAGCGTTTTGATGCCTTGAATTCCTATGTATCAATGTATAACATGCTATGCTGCAAAAGTGCCTGCATATATATGCACGGATCCCTATCCTAATTTATTTTGCAATTGCGTGCATTCCGAGTTCTCAAAGGTTGATCCATGTTTATTTAGCATGATCCACATAGTTCAGATTTGTTTATTTGCTCTGATCGTCGTTCAAATACTCGTAGGCGTATATTTGGAAAGGATTGATAATAGCAAGTAAAACTCAACATACAATGTCAAAGAATGTGCCGCAGTTTAACATAAACAGTTTCATATTGTATTGTATATTTGTAGTCTTAAAATACATTGATACATAAACAATAAAACACTAATCCAACTATTGAACCATTATATTATACTATATTATCGGTTTTGATCATTTATTATACTAAAAGAATATGTGTATATTTATGTTCATATACATTGTATTTGATTTCATTTATGCCATTTCCATTTATTTTTACATTATTTTGCTTGTTTTAGATTTGAGTGAGGAAGAAAGCTATGGAAGACACAGACGTTTATCTCAAGAGAAAAGGTATCCTTCTAACACTAAGACACTTATTCGGGCAAGTTATATATTAAATT
>LQRL01129291.1:0-10500 GCA_001703475.1 Hydroides elegans | reverse complement strand
TCGTGCATGTCTAAGACAACCTGATGGCCGATTTCCACGCCCAAGCCTCGTAGCAATGGTGCGCGCAAGCGTACGCCTTGATAAACAGATCGACGTATTTAACTCAATTTTAGCGTGATTACGCGGCTTAAATGACCGTTAAACAGTTTTTCACAACTCGTAACTCTAGATTACAATGCTCTAACCCATTTAAAGCGTATTCACTCAATAATCGATTGTTTGCGCGAAACCGCGCCTATATCGAGAGTTTTTTTCAGTGCATTTCGCGACATCGTTTATATGGAAAACGAGGACAGCAACGGCCTTTCGGTTTATTTTTTATGTTTTGCACACCCTTGAAGATAATATTGACAATGACCGTTTTCGTTCGAACGCCCCGTCAATATAACCAGGTTAAGTTATCACTTTCACATTTTGCCGAGTTTATTCGAAAATTACGGCTAGGCTATGGAGCGAATGAAATTCAAAATGCAATGAACAGAGTTAAGATCATGTGAGCTATCTTGAAATCATACCGCTTTTATTGTGTAGTGTGATTAAGACTGTTTTCGCAGTTAAGCGTCAAAAACACGTTTTTCCGACATTTTACGATGTGCGCTGCGACGCATGTGGCATAGAAATTAACTATTTCTCACCGTTTTTGAGTTACGAAAACCTTATACTATCTCTAGCACATAGCGCTTTTCCTCTCCTACCGATACTCTTTGAATGATGATCGAAATAAATGTTTCTTAGCCCTTCGATAAAAACGAACGAGATACTCGTCAAACGGATTCCAGATTGATAGGTTTGCGAGACCACCTATAATTATCATAACTGAAACTAACAAACATGTTTTAATTGGTTCCACTTTTGATTCAAGGAAAAAATATTAACCTAAAATGACCGGACACATCTTTTGTTGTCGAGTATATATGTCGTACACACTTTTAATTGATTACGTTTTGTTTGATATTTACAGTCGCATTCGAACGAGGCCCTGAGAAGACGCCCTACCTTGGGCCAGTATTTTTATTCGTCTTGGCGTCCGATGAACGTTATACCTTACGTCCATCTCGGACGCAACGTCAGTTTAACTCCTGTCACAAAAAATGACGTCCGGAAAACCTTCATATGACCCAAAGAAGGGCGTCCCCTCAACGTCCGTGGACGTCTTGTCGACTTAATATTCATGGTACCGTGTCATGAGCGGTTGGTGCTCCACTCCATGTTACGATGAATCCCCTTTTGGCAGACAAGTCATCAAGGGATAGTGCTCGATTCACATAATTGCCAATGTTTTCTAGGAGAACCCTGTCGATAACTTGCCTGTGGTATTACATGAATCATTCTTGATCACTCTGAATAGTCCATATGAAGAGTTAATGGTATAATTATAAGGAATATATTAATTGTTTTTGTTATGTTTATACAAAATGATTCAGAATAAACTTAGCAACATATCACCAAGATATATCTAATATTGATGCACTAATAAACATATCATGTCATTACTTATTGCTAAAAAAACACTCGTATGTAGCTCTTTTTGATGCCGGGCAATCAAGTGAGACAATACCACATTATCATCAGCATTTTGTAATGTTAAAATACTAACCTGTAATACACCTTCCGGTGTCTTCGAATATCTATATCGCCCCAAAAGGGAGAAACAACGGGTGGTGGATTAGCATCGCGAGAACTTAGCAGATTATTATAAGTTTGGCATACCTTAAAAACAAAAAAAAAGCGTGAAGGCGCGTTCACCCGAAATAAAAGCTCATAATTCTGGTTGAACAGACGGGATTAACTACTATGTTTTTATACAAATGTAGCTTCAAGTTTAAAGCGCAAAATTTACGTTTTGGACTTTTTTTCAGAGCGGGTGAAGTCGCCCTTATTGATTATAATTCGTTATTTGACAGAAGTAGCATGAAGGTTTAAATTTTAAGAAATTCATTGAGAAGAATATGGATGACGATTTCACACTTTACAGTTTACACCTGCTACTGACTATATGTATATGAATCAAAGTATAAAATTGTGATTATATTTTCATTTAGATAAAAATTACTGAATTCAATAGCACAATAAGATAGACTATCTCGTCTTAACGAATGTACTTGAATTTGTCCGACAGAACAGAATGAAAATACATAACAACATGATTCGAACCATCAGTGAAGTAAACTCTTCTCCTAGGAATTCAATTGCGTTGCCTCTATAAATTGAAATCAGTTAACAAATGTCGTTTCCATTTCCATCGAGTATGCTATCACCATAATCAAGTCCGTAGTTGAATAAAACAGCCTTTCTGCTTGATAAAATACCTGTGACTAAAAGTAGTTTAAATACTGATAAAAGTGTCATATTTGCCATCATCATATAAAAATATGTTTGGTTTGATTGTGTTGCTAAAATGTCATCAAAATTATATATCTATCACTTTGGATGCGAATAAATGCGGATTTTATTTAGTTATCGCTTGAATAATGTTGCATAAGATTCAACTGGCTTAACGATTATAAATTTCTGAGCTTTTGTTCAATAAGTAATTCAAATAGATGTATGATTTAACTAAGATAACTCCATTGTGTAGTTAAACGTCTCATGCATTTTTATTCGTCTTCCTGTTTGATCAATAGTTTACAAAACCGAAATAATATGAGAAAATAAAGTCGGTCAATATTTATAATATTTTAATATTTCTTGTACTGTTTCATATTTGCTCTATTTCAAAATAATTGAAACAGAAAATGAATTTTATGTTTATTCTATTGAAATAAAGAATGCGCTTGACTTCAACAGTTCTTGAAATGGTTTATTACGTGACATATTCAGATAAGCATCAATCGTTTAATTATGAGCAAAAACAAAATAACAGGAGTTTAAATGGTGTTATAAATGTCTAGCAAGATGTTTTGATCTACAACAATCGTAATATAAAAAAAATGATTATAATAACGTATATGATAAAAAATAAAACAAAATAACAAATACATATATAATATTGCATAAAAAATTGATGTGAAATGAAAACTATAAAGCTTAATCAATCGAAATCAGTAATCAGGAAGCAAAGTGTCTTAAACAGATCTCAAAAAAACATTTTATTTTGCTGATATTTTAATATATACAGTTTCAATGTTAAATATTTATATACATTTTTATATAGGAAACATATAGAAATTCAGCATTGAATAACTACTTGTTCACTTCCACAGCAACTCATAAATGCACAACTCAATTTACTCAATTTCAGACAAAAGGCAAGACTAAAGATCTGATTATTTTCAGCAATCGAACACCAGTTTCATGACTTCTAGAGATCGACAAACATTGGTCATTATCTTAATTACACTTAATCTAATCTGAGCTCTTTCAAATAATATCTAATATGAGCACTTTCAAATAATACAAGACAGCTTATAATACTCATAATTTGTAAACATCGATTCTGTGCCACAATAATGAATCTATTCCATTTCGCTGTAGAGAGCTACGAAATGCAATACAAATGCTCCAATGGGCTCCATCATTTTACACCATTTCTTACTCTTTTGCCACCATCTCATTCCCCAACGCCACCAGCTCCAAAGCGTTTTCCCGACCCTGATTCCTCTCTTTCCAAGTTTCCAATACTTGCGGCATTTCTTTCGTAGTTTCCATGTCAACCACCAGCTATGCACTATTGCAAGGCCTTTGGTTTTGTTGCGTTTCCCTTTGCGACGGTTTGCTTCTTTTGCCTAAATAACAAATACATGTTTTAAATAATAATCATAGTAGGAAGTGATCTTAGATGTTGAGTTTAACGTGTGTCGGGACATTCTAGCATCAGAAGGAGCTTATATTGACATTCTTGTTTGTTATTAAACACGGTGTTCGGACAATAATAACTGCTACATTTATGTCATTAAAATATATAACGGTATCAGTATGAACTTTAAATATGTTGGTAGCGTAACACATTCTCTACTGAATTATATAAAGGTTGGTCAGGATGAAAAATAATTGCTAATAAGATCCGTGTATAGTGTTATTAAATATATGAAGTAAGCTTTTTTAACGAAAAAGTATATTCTAAAAACACATAATATTTTTTTTTCTTTAAATGGCATGGTGCAAACAATGAGATGAAAATAGAGACGAAGCGATTGTATACGTTTACTCCTAAGCAACAATTAAGGCTGTTTAAACTTTGATATTGATTTTTATATTTTCTGTTTTGCTATGGTTTTGCTATTTTATTGCATTGGTTACTTGTTTTTTTTTTACTTTCTTAACTAAAAACACAATAAAAGTCCAGCATCACTTTATTGCCATCAACATCATTCGAAGGGGTTGTTAATTTGGGAATTCTAAGTGATAAAAACATTCATCTACAGAAAAAAATTCATCTAGAGGATGGTGTTTAAAATGAGTTGCAACACTTTGCATTATTATAATACGCAATCAAAAATGTATGAATAAGCGAATCCCGGAGAAAACCCCAATGGAGAAACCCCCAATCGGAGAAAATCCCAACATTTTTGCAAACTTGGAGAAAACCCCAACATCGTTTACTCTAAATCGGAGAAAACCCCAACATTTTAAAATCTATTTTTTAATTTCATAAATAACTTGTATTGCTTTGAAATCGTTAAATTCGAATTTATTCAATCAAAAAGACATGATTAAACAACACTCATACACAATTTCCGATGGTTTTATTTTTAATTGCAATTAAGGCACTCGTGCATAGCATTCAAAGTGAATGCAATCAATGGTTCAAAGTCAAATGGAAGTGAAGCGATCGTTAATGAGATTGCAATTGAATGGAGAGGTGATATGTGGGTATTCACTTTCATGTTTTGGAATGCGATACAGTCCCAATGAAATTGCAAGTAAGTGGAGGGGTGCAATATGTGAGTTCCCTTTCTGTTTTATGAGGGATGACTGATGTGGTTTCATTGGCTTTAATTGTAACATAATCGATGTTTTCCGTCAATGCTGTGTTTTAACGTATATTACTGCTCAAATTATAAAATAATTTAATTCTCAAATATGTTTTTAAAATCATATTTAGAATATATTATAATTTGAACAAAAACAAACATTTTCATAATATTGGGGGTTTCTCCGATTGGAATTTTCTCCGATTGGGCTTTTCTCCATTGGGGTTTTCTCCGTCCACCGTGTCCAGTATAGCTCGTCTTAAAGATTTATCATCATGCTTATATTGCTAGTCGCAAAATGTGATTTGTTTTTTTTTTCATAATTCGTAATTCATGTATCCTATTCATATCAAAATTAACTTGGTTTGGGTTTACTGTATATATGTATCTGTGTACACTTTGTACGTTCAAAACAGTGTAATGGATGCTGTTAAATGATTTCTTACATGGTTTATAACAAAAAATACAGGTAAGCGAAACGAGGAAGTAAATGCCAAACCTTACATCTGTTTAGATAGTGAATACATCTTCTTATCTCTCGATGATGTCATTGCATTGATATTTGTATTTTGATACAGAGAAAATATTTGCAGGAACATTCTTTTTGCAATTAGAGTAGGATAAAAGTAGTCAAAGGGAAAATTGGTATAATATAAAAATGATTTTCCTGTAGCAATAACACATGCCGATGATGAATCCCTCATAATAAATCAACACTAAATCAAACACATTTTCATGCAGCAATGACTCAATTGTGTATCAAATTAATAACATGATTAATCATATCTGTTTAATTACGTAATGAAGTTTCAAAATTATGCGTATTATTCATTTGATTGACATAGAGTTAACACTATTATAAACATCAAACTGACGCATTGATGTGGGCCGCAAGCTTCAATGCTAAACCTAATTATATACTGAAGAGCAAAACAAAAACTTTACAATCGATACTTTTTAGTATATTTCAAAAACGGTTACAGCTACGCAGATAAAAAATGGGGCTGAATAAATTCACACTAAACAGCAGCAGAATCCTGGAGTTTCAAAACCGTAATGACGTTTTATCTTGAGTAAATTGCATAAAAAGTACTCACGAACTCAATAACGTGTGTGTCCACCCCGTGCCCTGGACAAAGCAGCGACTCTTCTCGGCATAGAGGTAATCAGTCGATTGATTCGATACAGGTGAAAATTGTTCCACTCATCAATGAGCATCTGCCGCAGCTGGCGTAAATTATGGGGTCCTGGTTGTCTGGATCGCACCCTCCGATCCAGATGATCCCACAGGTGCGTAATCGGATTCATGTCTGGGCTGTAGGCTGACCAGGGAAGAGTAACAATGTTGTTGATCTGCAGATGATCTGTTGTACGCCTGGCTGCATGTGGACGTTCGTTATCATGCATAAATACGCTATTTGGATTGTTCCGGAAGTAGGGTAAAACGTTCGGTGTCACGACTTCATCGATGTATCGCTGTGATGTCAAATTATCCTCAATAACACCCAGTTGAGAGCGCCAACCGAATTTAATGGCTCCCCAAACCATAATGGATCCGCCTCCAAACCTATCAACTTCACGAACGTTGTTACGTTGAAATCGTTGGTTACGTCGCCGGTACATCCTTTGTCGGCCGTCAGCTTGAAAAAGACGATACCGCGACTCGTCGCTGAACACCACACGCCTCCAGTTCTGTAAACCCCATTGTGCTTGGCCATGGTTAGCGGCCCATTGTGCCCGATTGTGCATCCTTTGCTCTGTCAAGACGGGTCCGACGTAAGGTCGGTACGCACGAATTTGTCTTGCGGAAAGACGTCTGCGGACCGTAAACCGACTTATTCCTGGATTTTTGCGCCCTGGTGTCTCTCTCGCTGTTTGTGCTGCTCTCCTGAACGGATTTCGAACGTGCTCGCGGACAATCGCTCGATCCTGGCGCGCTGACGTCACGCGTGGTCCGCCACTTCGTTGGCGATCGGTCGATGTTCCTGTGGCTTGGTGGCGCTCTTGAAGATTATAACCCGTCCTCCGACTACACCCGAACCGCTGAGCAACGCGTGTTGCTGATATGCCACATTCCAGCATACCCATGGCTCGTTCCCTTTCTTCTTTGGAGAGGCGTGGCATGTTTCATGTGCGTTTTTCGCCAAAAAGTTGAATTAGCCACTTAACGCGTTTTCCTTTCCGAAAAGTTTCAAGGCAAAAAGAATGTTGTGTCATTGATTCTTGACCAAGTACCGCGTGGAATCGCTGTACTGTTTGTTAACGAAACATTGCACGGTTGAATGAACATGCCAAGTTGTGTTGAAGTGACCACACATGTTGTGTGTAAAATTAAATAAATATTTGTTCATTTGCTAAAAAAGTTATTAAAAAAAACTTTGTAAAGTTTCTTTTGCTCTTCAGTAGTTTACATAGCAAGTATTAAACGATTTACATTCATAATAGTTATTGTTTGAAAATACAGTCAAATTATTTTGCTATATTCTAAAACATATTTTAACAACGCATGATGGATATTAAAAATGAGCTCACAGATTTCACCAAAAGGTAAAATAGGAGTCATTCTCAAAGTACTAAATAACATTACAATTATAATTTCATAGTTTAGTGTTTCAAACCTTCATTATGTAAATTAACACACACACACTGGATAAAAATATATCAAACAATTCATGGTATACGTTTTTTTTCATTTAAGATTATACGAGGAATAGTGTGTTCCTTTTTCGAAAACGTAACGTATGTGACGTATTAAGCAACATTTACCATTTCATTTCGAATTTAATGGTATGCCATCACTTATATTTTTTAATTGAACTATTGAATTACCCAGCGATGGTATATTAGAGATAGTGAGCGCAAATGTTATAAAAAAAAATAAGTAAACAAACTTATCAGACATTTGTTCCTCAAAAGAAAATATGTAGAATCAGAAAGAAACTACAATGGTATAAAAAAGATAACTAGAGATAATGATTGCAAATGTTATCAACAAAAATAATTATACAAAATTATCAGCATTTGTTCCTCAAAGGAGAATATGTAGAATCAGAATAAAACTTTAATTTTGCAATATTTTAATTATATTGTTGTCATTTCCTTTTGCTGTTGTTTGTGGTTGCATTTGTGATATAATATTAATCAACTGGTTGAAAAGTGACTAATTTGATCAAATAAAGATGAAACTTTTTTTTTCATTTTCTCTTAACATTTTCTCAAAATTTGCGAATCTTCATGTCTTAAATTTGGCTTCTGTGTCGCTAATGGCACAAATTAGGTGCACGGACAAAAGCCCTTAGGGCAAAAGCCCCGCGATGTTTGCAGCTAGAGCGAAAGCCCCGCGATTTTAAAAATAAATTCAATTATTATTTATTTCTATAAGCGTAAATATTTTTTGCAAACAATGTTGATGATCAATCAAAGGCAGTATGCGAATATTGAATTAACATCGCTGATTGCAATTGTTGATTTAATGGTACACAACCGGCTAATCCGATCAATTAAATAACAGGACCGTTTAATGAGCGCCATGTTTATGTGGTAATTAGTTGCTCTTAATTACTTTGCCTACTTAAAAGAAAATAAAACATCCATATATTTATTAAGAGATGAAAATATAGATTTAAGAGTATCGCGGGCTTTTGCACTAGCTGCCGAAATTGCGGGGCTTTGCCCTATGGGGATTTGGCCCTACAACGCACAAACCAATCATTATTAATCATCAAATGGCGAAATTGTATTAGAATATTTTACCTTAGCGATCAGATAACAAGAGAATTGATCTCGGATTATTCCAATAAAAATCAAGTTGATCCCTCTCCGTCGCAATTACTATTTTAGCTTCAGGAGTACGCACCAATTTCATTCAGGTTAATCTTTGTCCTGTTGCAGCACTTTCATATTTTTAACACATTCATTTTTATAACCGAAATCCTTTGCATACAATACCTTCAATAATTATTCTTTCATCATGTTTGAGCACATATGCTGATGTTCTGAAGTATTAAAAGATAAGGGTGAATGTTTCAAACAAGTGGTTTTCATCCCATTTGCTGTATAATGTATTCACAGAATTAGGTCCTCCGTCTCAAAGTTAAATTTTGTGGAAATTCAGATGTGAAATTTTACAAATTGTTACCTACTGACATATTTACTTACCTTGCTGTTTCGGCTGGATGAAAAAATGCTTTGTAGCTCAAATTTCATTTTGATATATTAATCCAATAAAATTAGCACAATCACCTCTTTAAAATTTAAAAAATAAATAAATCATATTAACTTTATATAGTTTATTATCGAAGAGAGGCTGATCGATTAATTATGTATTGACAGTTGTTATTTCCTATTTCAACTCATACACGGCAGTTATCACTTAATCAACATCGAAATATACCTTTTAAGGTTAATTTGTTATCAAAAATTGTCTACCAATTTATTGTATTGAATCCAGCGGTGCGTAAAGGATCGTTGTCAAATAACAGCTTTTCATTGTTAGAGACGATTGCTAGTTATACTATTGTTATCGGGTTGTGCTTTCGTTTTCGGTACGAAGTATTATTTTAGGAACTGAATATATTATTGACTATATTTAGACTACGATGTAATTCCATGTTACTGTAATTATATTTGCGAATTAATAAGCAACATTGTGAGTTTAGATAAGAATGGATTTTTACCTTTTTATGATATTGCATTCAATCAAAACTACAACTAGATGGATTCTGTGCTCCTAGATAAGAAATATCTGCAACCACTCTCTTTCAAATATTTTTCTTCTTCATCATAATATATATATATTGTTGATATTTTTATGATAAAAAAGCATCAATTTGTGAGCATGATAATTATTGCAGCCTTATTATCATCATTTACGGTATATTATGATATAACAGAACCTGGTTTTACACTACTATTGGACATGAAAAAAATATTTAGAATCAAACATAAATTACACGTGAACAAATATCTTGTTGTTTATATGTTACCGAAGAATCACCTTAAGGAAATGTTATAAATAGATTTTCTGTTTACTGGAATGTTTGAAGTTTATTTTTAAATTGTTTATAGTTGTAATTTGATTGTTAGATCATAAATCAACTGGTTAAATCGTATCTAAATTATCTATCCAATAAAAATGAAGGTTATTTGCTAAATGTCTTCCTGTTCATCCACCAAATTATTCGGGTTTTATTCCTGGAATAGAGCAAAATGACGAATTCAAATTTTGAAACCTTTACTCGTGCAACATCAGGACAAATACTTCTTAATAATATATTCACAATTCTAAAAGCAAATATGCGAATCTTCTGTTCAACAATGACATAATTATAGGTTTTATTTTTGGAAAGACATTGATCAATCATAATCAGCTGCAAAATGTTTTCCAGAAAAAAATATGTTTCATTTATAGGTGCCCTGTATTTGTTGCATTTTACCTTATCATTACAACGCATTCTAAAAGAATCTATGCGTATCTATAACAAATGGTGGTAGGCAAACTACACCCCCCCCCACGGCAAACTCACCCCCTGGCAAACTATCCCCCTTTTTTGGTAGGAAAACTACCCCCCATGAAAACTCCCCCCCC
>LQRL01129268.1:15223-33475 GCA_001703475.1 Hydroides elegans | reverse complement strand
CGTGATGTTTTGAGGACTAGGAATATATAAGGAAAACGTTGTGAGAAAGACGTTGTTAGAAAGACGTTGTGAGAAAGACGTTGTGAGAAAGACGTAAGAAGGAGGGCACTCAACGATTTATTCGGGTGAATGTTTATTCTTGTAGCAGTTCTTCCTTGCTTGCAGCTTTTTTTCAGAACAGAACAAAGTTTTTTTCGAAACAATTATTTTACCCTAGGATTATGTTTGTAAATATATCAACCGATGCAGCTGTATCTAAATTTAGTCACTGTTAGCGATTCTGTGAAAGAATAACATCATACACATTTGATTTCTTGAAATCTTTATTCTGGTAGGAGATTGTAAATTTGCTTGCAATAGCTTTTCTGCGTTCCTTGCTTGGAACTTCAGAATAAACATTTTGATGAATATAAGAAAAATTAAATCGTTGAATGCACTCGTAAGAAAGACGTTGGATGGATTTTTGTTGATGTTCTTAATTTATTTCCTCTGATTTTCGGTTTTCAACTGCTGTTGAAGTAGCGGAGGACTTAATCAGCTTCACTGATCTACTTGTTGTTATTCAAATTATGGATAAAATGCTCTTATTCACCTAAAAACGCAAATATAATCAAAATGGGTATAAAAAGTGGCATTGATACACCCTAGTCAATCGTATTCAATTCATTTCAATGACAACCATATTTTTATTGCATCGTTTATATACACAGACGTATAATTTGCAAAAGTCTGAAACGCTTTATCAGTCTTTTTCATTGCATTGTAATGAAGCATATAATTTATTTCTCGCTCATAAAAATATGCTTTTGTACACTCTATACACTCGCATACCCATTCATATACTTATTGGGACAAAAATGTTTTGATCAGATAGTATAATATAAAGAGGCAGATGATTGTATTTTACAGGCCAAATAATACCTCTAAGGAGTTATGGACAATTCGCGACTTGACAAATTCGCGACTGGTCAATTCGCGACTTTTGCCAATTTTCATTTTGGTCAATTCGCGACTCTCACTTTGGTCAATTCGCGACTTTCATTTTGGACGATTCGCGACAAAAAAAGTCGCGAATCGTCCATAATAATAGCTTTGAAATCTGATCTATTATTCAACCAGATTCAAATTGAAACATTACGTTATCCGTTTCTCAGTGCAAAGGTTGTTCATTAACCACATAATCTCGTATAATTGATCTGGATTAAACTTTAAAAACATAAACATTTCTTCTAAAGCCACAATGATATTTTTATGAGCCATAGTTTCGGTAATCATTCACTATTGTTATTATATAAAATTGTTTTCACGACTGAATCCTTTCGTCCAAATGAACAGTGGTAATAAAGTGTGTTTCAAATATGTCTTTTGTTAATATTTCATCCTTATAAATTAAGAGAAGA
The DNA here is from genome assembly GCA_001703475.1 of Hydroides elegans. Lineage (NCBI taxonomy): Eukaryota > Metazoa > Annelida > Polychaeta > Sabellida > Serpulidae > Hydroides > Hydroides elegans. The sequence continues at coordinate 32,075 of LQRL01129268.1, read as the reverse complement.
AGGGCTAGTTAAAACAACCTGCTTCTTTAATGTTAGTAAAAAAGGACTATGATGACTTATTTCTTAAGATAAATTTATTTTATTTATGTCTGCTCAAAAATATATTCTTGGTTTGAAAATATTTAAAAATCTCATTTCCAAGTCGTACATGTTTACCCCATCGGGATTTTAATATAACATATATAAAGAAAATCATATAAAAATTAGAAAAAAAAATCCAACGATTAATTTTCTTTTAATCAAATACACATAATTTTCTATAAAAAAGTCGCGAATTGACCAAAGTGAAAGTCGCGAATCGTCCAGAGCAAAGTCGCGAATTGTCCAGAGCACAGTCGCGAATTGTCCAAAATGAAAGTCGCGAATTAACTAAAAAGGCGCGAATCGTCCTTGGTGCGAATTTGTCAAGTCGCGAATTGTCCAGACACCCCTCTAAGTGTCCTGATAATAAGAAGATATTCGCGATAGGAATGATTTGGTTTAAGATCCCTTGGTACTGTTATTCTCTAGCCTTTAAACTGAGTTCGAATATACCTTACCTGTCGTTTCATATAATTGATAGCAGTTTATTAAAAAATATAGTTTAAAAATGAATGTAATTAATATTTGAAATATACCTTCCATATAAACATTTTATTTCCGGCGGTGCACTAAATGTCAATAAGTAAAGCCACCAAAACCAACAACGCGGCCTATTGCAATTCACCATCAATTGCAATTAATTCTCTTTGTCATCTATTTGCAGTGCTGAACCAGTGGGAAAACAAAAACACAAAACGACATTAAGCTCTCGCATACACTGCTGCATATCATGCAGAGTTATGTAATGTCTTATTTTTCGTCCCGATTTTTCATGTATGAAAACTCTTGTATTTTAACGTTTTTTAAAACCTTTGCAGTTCTGAACAAGCGCGAAAACGAAAAAGAGACTGCAACGAAACAAGAAGTCAAGCCGCCGAAACCAACAACGCTCCCGCAAAGCAGACGCGATAAACTTCAAATATCGACGACTGATCAGAGGAGGCCTGAAAGTTGGAGCGGTGAAGCAATTAAGACAGGTTTGTATCAGAGATTTTTTTGATTCAGATGGTTTAATGTGACATCAAAACTGACCCTGAAAGTATTATGGGCTGAATATATTGGAAATCTAACATAACTTAAGCTTTTTCAATTCTATGGCATTCATGAGACCAACATGATATTTTCTGTACCAATCGGTATTTATGTTTTATCATCCTTCTAGATTGTATCAAGATACAATATACCGACAATCATATAAATTTACATGCCAAAGCTAATTATGGTATATACTCGTTAAGTTTTACCATATGAAAACAAATCAATACAATATATTTTGTACTGCATTTTTTTAACATATCGAATCCTATGACTCATTTTTTAAAAATATAATTCTTACATTTTGCAGAGGAATACCAACCAGACATCACCATCCAATCCAATGCCGACTCAATGTCCAATATCGTTCTTGAGGGCTGGCCCCATACCAGTACATCGGGCAACAAAATAGTGCGCAAGTACTCATTTCGCAGCGAGTACAGTAGCGGCTCTGAATCAGTACACCAAGTACCCTCGCCAGTACACCAAGTACCCTCTTCAGTAAATCAAGTACCCTCATCAGTACATATTTCGGATACACCAACAGATACGGATACTCAATCACAAACAATGGCAGCAAATTACAATCAACCACCGTATGGTTCATTTTCAACCTTCGGGAAACAGCCGTCGCTCGAAAACGGCGACCAAGGTCAATTCCAAGGTCAAAATCAATTTCAAGGTCAAGGTCAAATACCACAAGGTCAAACTCAGACCATGTCCTTCGGTTCCGTAAACCCGCGTGATTCGGGTACCTCAACGGATACCAGTATCAACGCTGGTCGCGATCACGTGATTAGCGCACAAATCCATCAGCCGGAAGTTGGTGCGAACTTAACTGGGTCACGTGGTCGCCTGACCTTGAAAGAGCGCAAAGCGCGCCGCGAACGTCGAATCCACAGTCGCGATAATCTGATAGACACTGGAAGTATGGATCGATCGCGACCGTCGCTAAGCGACACGTTCGGGAGTCAACCGCTGTCGCTTACGACGGAATCGAACGATACCGAGATTAACGTGTTTCAGATTACGCCGAATGTTCCGAAATCGCCGGGCGGGGGCGCTCAAATCGATTTGCACGCGGGATATGGGAACCAGCAGGATTATTATGCGTATCAAGCGGTGCAGGAACCGGTTAGCGCGATGCAGACGTTTAAACCGGATGATGTATCGCAAGGGTATCAGCAAGGATATGGAGATCAGCAACTATCGTCATTTGGATATACTGGTCAGCCACAATCGTCGTTTGGACAAGCACCAGTTCTTAATCAACAAACATTTGGTCAGGGACCAGTTGGTAATCCACAAGAGTTTGCTCAGGGACCATTTGATACTCCACAAACTCAACCACCGGTCCAAGCTCCCGAAACCTATAACCCAGTGTTGACAAACGTTGAAAATGTCCAACCGACCCCCATGGATATTCCTCATGTTGATGACAAAAAAGTAAAGAAAAAGAAGAAAACAAAGAGTAAAGAAAACATAATGGATATGGATACATTGCCACAATCTGGACAAATAGTGGATAATATACCACACATGGTAGAAGCTGCTGGTGATTTCCTGCGAAATAGCGATGCAAGGAAATCGGAAAAGAAAAAGAAACGGAGCAAAAGTAGGGATAAACTTATAGACTCCGAAACACCGGAGCAAACTCCAGTAGTATCCAACGAAACTGAACTGAATGGTGTTCACACTGAGCTTCCTTTACAAAACACTGCTGATGTAGTTTCAACTGATGTGCCTGTCAAGAAAAAGAAACGGAGTAAAAGTAAGGAAAATATCCTTAATAATGACGTCATAAACACTGATGCAATCGTGGATACTGTGTCGTCACAATTGGGGATTAAGAAAAAGAAGAAAAAGACTAAAAGTAAGGAAAGTCTCGCTGATCCGGAGACAATGAGTGAAAACAATCAGATTGGTGACGTAATAAATACGGAGGCGATTGTTGATACTGTTTCGTCACAATTGGGAATTAAGAAGAAGAAAAAGAAAACGAAAAGTAAAGAAAGTCTTGCTGATCCAGAGACATTGAGTGAAAGCAATACATTTGGTGACGTAATAAATACGGATGCGATTGTTGATACTTTGTCGTCACAATTGGGAATCAAGAAAAAGAAGAAAAGGACGAAAAGTAAAGAGAGTCTTGTTGCTCCACCGGATGATGACGCAACAAATACCGGTAACGTCATAAACACTGCCTCGATTGTTGATACGGTGTCGTCACAATTAGGAATCAAGAAAAAGAAGAAAAAGAGCAAAAGCAATCAGAGTTTGACGGATCCCAATTTAATTGACCAAACAATGGAAGATGATGCAAATACACCGCAATTAACAGACGGTAGCCAAACACCTAAAGCCGTGAGGAAAAAGAAACGCAGTAAAAGTAAGGGCGATATTACGGACAGTATCCGAGATAAAGTTTTTGATGCGGCCGAAAATTCTGGCGTTCCTGAACAAGTCCTAGATGCGGCGGGCGGGTTACTCGGCAAGCAAAAGAAGAAGAAGAAATCAAAAAGCAAAGGGAATCTAGCTGATACTGAGATATCACCAAATACTGAACCTCCTGTACCTATCGTTGATGATACTCAAGTACCCGTTCCTGAAGTACTGCCCATGGATACGGAGCCTCCAGTACCTACTGTGACTGACCTTGGCATTGACCTAGAAACTCCAAAGGTCAAAACCAAAGTCAAAAAGAAGCGAAAAGCATCCGATGATACCATATTGGAAACCAATAATAATGAACCCGGTGAAAATGAAATGGAAATTCCTATATCTCCGTCACAATTTCAAACGCTGAGTTTTGCTGAATTGAACGCATCAGTTGCCGAGGAAACGAGTCACTCGCCGCCGAAAAAGGAAAAAATATCGCGAAAAGATTCAACGAAAAGCAACAGAAGTAGTAGGACATCCAAGGAAATTGACCCGGTTGCCATGAATGTATCAAATATGGAAACTAATTTGGATCAATTGCAATCAAATATGGAAACTGATATTGACCAATTGCAATCAAACACAGTGACGCCTCTAGAAAGTGCCATTGATGGAATTGGTGAAGCTATTGGAATTATCACTAAGGAACCGCAAGAAAAGAAAAAGAAGTCGAAATCTAAGAAAGAGGATGCTAGCTTAGCAGTGAGTATGCCTGCTTTGGAAGCACAAGAAACGAATATAGACGACGTATTTAGTGAGCCACCAAAATTAGACGCTGCCATGGATTCAAAACCCGACAAGAAGGATAAAACCAAGAAGAAATCTAAGAAGAAATTGCAAAGTACTGAGGTACCTAGTACTATAACCAAGAGTATGCCATCACTTGTAGAAGAAACGGATTTAGACGCTATACTCAGTACTCAATTATCTGAAGTACCGTCTGATATTAACGCCATTGTTGCGAATACCATAGCAACCGATGATATGAAAGGAACAATAGAAAAAGTCAAGAAAAAGAAGACAAAAGAAAAACGAAAGAAGGACAAACCAGAAGAAAGTGACATGTCCAAAAGCATGCCTTTTCTGGCACAGGAAACCGATATAGACTCTATCGCGGCACACCCAGAGTCTATTGTAGACTCCATGGAATCTACCAGTGCAGTTAAGGCAGTCAAAGAACGCTTAACACCACGCAAGGTCAAACGCAAAGCCAAAAAGGTAACAACTCCAGATCAAACCGCTTCTACGGATGCATCAGACATAGATATGTCCAAAAGTATGCCAATGATTGATAAAGATTCATTCTCAATCAGTGTCCCAAGTGGGAGTGATACCAATATCTTCATAGGAGTTGAGCCAACAAAGGCGAAAAAGAAGAAAAGTAAAACCGCCAGCGACCGGAGTAAATCAATGGATTTTGATGGCGCATTAGATACAGATAGCTCCGCGAAAATACCGGAAAATGAACTACAAGAAAAGGCGAGAAAGAAGAAGAAAAAGAGGGAAAAGTCGAAAGATCGAAGCAAATCGGTGGATATTGATTCTTTAATGGATACTGTTGAAACACCGGTAGATGCAGGAGTTCCGAATGAGATAGCAGTTGCGGTTCAACCGGGAGGGGTCATCGATATAGATATAGGTCAACCAAATGTAGGTCAACCAGATATAGGTCAACCAGAAATAGGTCAACCAGAAATAGGTCAACCAAATATAGGTCAACCTGATATAGGTCAACCAAACATAGTTCAGCAAGAAGTACTGGAAATGAAGGAGCCTGAACATGATACTTTGCCTACTGTTGATAATGAAGCTGATATTGGTGATCTTTCAGTACCGGCTGCAATAACACAAAATGCCGAATTACTCAAAGAGAATGCTGAATCAACTATCCTAGATGAGGTACAACCTGTTATGGCAACAATAGATGCTGCTTCTAGAGGAACATCAGTAAGAAAGAGTAAGAGGTCGAAATCAAAATCTAGAGAAATAGCAGAAAATATCATTTCAATGGAACCAATCGAAGGAATGGTAACTGATCTTGGGGAGAGAGGTACTTCGATTAGAAAGAGTAAGAGATCGAAATCTAAAAATAGAGCGGAAGATACTGGTTCAATGGAACTGGTTGAAGGAATAGAGGCAAGTCTTGGAGAAAGAGCAACTTCAATGAGAAAGAGTAAGAGATCGAAATCTAAATCAAAAGAAATAGATGCAATTGAACCGGTTTATGGAACCCTGGGCGATTTCGGTGAAAGGGGAACTTCAGTAAGAAAGAGTAAGAAGCGAAGCAAATCTAAAAACAGGGATACAGAATCTATGGATACAGATACAGTAAGCGTTCCCAGCTCCACGGAGAGCACATTGAAAAAGAAAAAGAAAGAGAAACAAGAAGAAATGGGCGAACCGCAAATAGATAATAATGGACCTCAGCTAGATGTTCCTGTTATAGATGCTATGGAAAGCGTATCAGTTGATAGTACACCGAAGAAAAAGAAAAAGCGGGATAAGTCAAAATCGAGAGGCGATTCAGTTGACATTGATGATGTTTTGAATGAACCTTCAGAACAAATTGCCACCCAAGATTCAGATACCAGTTTAAAGAAGAAGAAAAAGAAAGGAGATAAAGGATCAAAGGCCAGTGACCTAAATATTGACCTTGGGGTTAAAGGTCAAACAGGAATTGAAGGTCAAATTGAAGCAGTTGAAGGTCAAACCGGGTCATCTATTGCTAGCAGTACGGATAGTACATTGAAAAAGAAGAAAAAGAAGAAAGATACATCTGCGGATCCAGAGATTTCTCCTGAATCGGCTCCCAGTATCATTCAAGCGGCAGTGAACCAAATAACAGATAAAGTAAAAGACAAAGCTAGTTCTTTGAAAAAGGAGAAGAAACACAAACGAACCAAATCGAGTGCAAGTGAGCAAATCATGGATATCGACCAACCTGGTGAACAACTGCAACCAGACGCTATGGTTCAAGACCAAGTAGCGCCTCCCAGTTCAGACCAAGATTTGCAGACACCAAATGGAGGTCAGGATTTGAAGTCAACCACTCAAGACCAAGATTTGCAGCCACCCCAAAATGGAGACGTCAATCAAATTGAAGTTCCCATGGAAACGGGTTCAAGTGATACATCGTTAAAAAAGAAAAAGAAGAAAGACCGTAGCAAGTCAGAAAATATTGATTTGATGGAACCGGTTGATGGAATTATTGGTGATTTTGGTGAGAGAGGAACTTCGGTGAGAAAGAGTAAGAGATCGAAATCCAAATCTAAAGATATTGATTCAACGGAACCACTTGATGGAATGGAGCCAAATCTTGGCGAGAGAGGAACTGCCATAAGAACAAGTAAGAGGTCGAAATCCAAATCTAAAGATTTAGCAGAAGGCATCGCTTCAATGGAACCAATTGAAGGTGTGGAGCCGAACCTGGGAGAAAGAGGAACTTCGGCCAGAAAGAGTAAAAAGGCAAAATCTAAAAATAGAGCGGAAGATACTGGATCAGTGGAACCAATCGATGGTATAGAGACAAATTTGGGTGAAAGAGGAACTTCAATAAGAAAGAGCAAGAAACGAGGTAAATCTAAAAACAGGGCAGAGTCTATGGACATCGATGCAGATTCCACCGGCGTAGAGTCTACTCAAACAAGTGAACTGCCCAAGGTTGCAACTGAGGAAGTATTTGCAGATAAAGATAAAAAGAAGGAAAAGAAGTCCAAAGAGAAGAATGGAAAGAAGAGTAAAAGCATTGTATCTTTAGATGTAGATTCTGAACAAATCTCCAAACCGATAACAAATATTACTGAGGCCATAGCAACAGAAGGTTCAAAACCGGAAATGGAAGTTTCTATAGCAACCAATATGGCGGAACCGGATGTCGCAAGTTCCTTAGCAACAGAGATATCGGAAGTAGTCGACCCAGTTATTTTGAGGTCAAAGGTCGATAACTCAGAGGTCAAAAAGGTCAAGCGAAGGTCATCCTCAAGAAGTTCAAAGGGCGAAGAAAACAAAGATGATGACACTGAGAAAGGAAAACTAGGGGGTTATACACCAGATTCCGAGACAATCAAACGACTAAAACGCATTAAGAAAAAATCGCGAAATTCCGGCGGTCCCGCTTTTGATATCAGTCAAATGATTGAATTATACACTGACATACCGGGTGACCAACCACCAATTGAGAATATACCTATTGGTACTTCGACGCCATTGCGCAGATCACAAAATGAGCCCGCAAGCCCATTGGTTAAAAATGAACCAATGAGCGTTGACCACCGCCCAGTATCGATCGATGAAGTTCAAGAACCTGTCAATCAAGAAATACAAGATGGTAACCATGGAAACACAATTCAACCACCAGTGACGCATTTTAATCCGCCTGATATCAGTCCGATTCCAAAACCGAAAGAAGATCGTCCGAAAAGCCGGGAATTCTTCGGAAATGTCCATTCGAGTCCGATTGCCGAAGAGGAACGAACTCCTGAGCAACAGGATGTCGAATTGCAATCAGTACCTGAATTGCAATTGAAAGATGAAATGGATATTAAACCGGATGGACCCATTGCTGAGAGTTCTGCCTTAGCGGGGCAGGTTGACATTCCTTTTATGGATAATTCATCAGGAGATGTAACACCGCGAACAAAACCAGTAAATGAACGACCCTCAAGTATTAGCAGTACTAAATCGGTCGAAAAACCCGAAATCGAAAATGAGAAAAACAAACGGGATTCTATGAACGATGATGCAAAGTCAAATGAAAGACCGAGTTCTACTCATGACCCAATGGAAGTAGATATAACAAAAGTACAATTTACCCAACCATTGACTAGAAAGGGTTCAAAGAAGAAATCATCGCGACCCAATAGCATAGAAATGTCACCGAAATCTCCCAAGTCACCAAAGTCTCCAACTTCATCTAAATCTAAATCGGAAAAGAAAGCTAAGAAGTCGAAAAGTGAGAAATTAGAAATCACGGATTTAGATATTGTGCAGGCACTTGGGGAAACTATTGCTGATGTAGAGGGACATGTTGCAATTGATGAAACAGCCAAAGAAATATCTCCGATAGATGCAATAGCCGAGGGAATAGCTACTAAATTGGCAGATTCACCCGATATCGATATAAATAAAGAAGACCAAGAACTTAAAAAGGATGATTCTTTAGCTGCAGGTGATTCAGGCTCATTAACACGTGACTCTAGTCGAGCATCGATGAAGTCACTCGACCGTAAAAAGAAGAAGAGGCTGTCTAAAAGCAAAGACGTCGATACACCAATGGAAACCCAAGTTAACGTAGTACCAGGAGAGGCACCAGTTAGTATGGAAACGATTCCTGCGTTATCAGCTGAAAGAGAGATTGATAAACCAATTGAAACTCCGATTGATGTTCAACCAATTATTGATGACGTTACAAAAGCAACTGATGACGTTACAAAAGCGGCTGATGACGTCACAAAAGTGGCTGATGACGTCATAACAACAACAGAGGATCAGTTAAGAGACGCAGTGAATGTAGACGCATCTATCAAAGTGCAGGCTCCTGTTATAACAAAACCACTTATAAAACCGAAGCCTACAAAATTGAAGAAGCCAAGGTCGAAAAGTAAGGAAAAGGGACCAACAAAACCTGATGTACATGTGGAACAAAGTGCAGATGTACCCATGGTTAGTGCAGATGCACCAATGAGTAGTGCAGATGTACCTATGGTGAGTGCAAATGTACCAATGGGTAGTGCAGATGTACCTATGGTGAGTGCAAATGTACCAAATGAGATAAGTGCAGGTGTACCACCACCGATTGTTAATCCAGCACTGAAACCGAAACCTGAGAAGACAAGAAAGAAGTCACGATCGAAAAGTCGAGATAAATTACCAAAACCGGAAGTTGAAAATCAGTTCGACGAAACATTGGATCAAGCAGCGAATGGTAAACAAATGATTGAAGCTGATACGTCACTACCTGTTCTTGAAACACATGCCATTATTCCTGATATTCGACCACCAGTTAAGATTAAGCCAGATAAACTAAGAAAGAAATCGGCGCGATCAAAAAGCAAAGACAAATTGGATGACGAAATGTCTAAAAAGCCTGAAGCTGACATGGAAACTGATATGCAGGTCGAACCAACATCTACTGAGGTCGAAGAATCTGATATGCAGGTTGATAAGGCCGAACCACCTAAAGAGGTTGTGTTGACACCAACTGAGCCAATCCCAACAATTGAAGCACAGCCCGCTCCAGGTATCAAGCCGCCTGTTAAACCGAAACCAGAAAAACTGCAGCGAAAGAAATCGCGATCGAAAAGTCGCGATGCGGTCGATGATAATGGTGATAAGGTTGATAAACCAAGGAAGAAATCTAGATCGAAAAGCAGGGAACAGATACAACAAGAACCTGTACAAGATGAGGTTACACAAAATACGAAAAATGACGAACATACAACTAACGCAAATAATGAAGTGTTTGATGCCCCAGTGGAAACAACACAATCAGTTCAGATGCGTCTATCGCGACCGAGGCGATTCCGTACAAAATATGATCCGAAAACGAAAAGCTACCAAGAAGAAGAATATAAGAGGCAAATGGAACGCGAAGAAAATAAACATTTATTGATACCCATGGATACCCATATCGAGAAAAGCGAAATCCCAGAACTTCAAAAGCCAACTGAAGCTCCAGTTTTGCCGTCCGCTCAAAGGGAACAATCTTTGTTTGAGCGCAGCGTATTGAGGAGTAGTAAAGTGGATAAATCAAAGTCAAAACGAAGGTCAAAGTCAAAATCAAAGGAACTACTTCCTGATGACATGGAGGGAGACGCAGCCGAATCACCGTCGACGAAACGGAAATCAAAGCGCCGATCGAAGAATCTTGAAAATGGCGCCGAAACGTCGGATCAAACGACAACTGAACCTATGGATGTAAATCAGACACAAATAACGCCGGTTAACAATGAACCAATTGTGGTAGAAACAGCGCCTCCAAAACCTCAAGAAATTGATGTCATCCGCAAACCCATGGTTCCGCGTAAGCCGCGATCCAAGAGCGTTGAAAATATGCTCAATGAGAAAAAGAAGAAAACCGGTATCGACGATCGCGATGCCTTTTTACATAACCAAACCATCGACGTTGCTGCTACTGTTGCGCAGGCGCAGTTTGGTCCGATGGGTACTGAAATGGAGCAGAGTACTGATAGTGTAAGTTCAAATGAAAATGTACTTGTTGATGAAGCAGTATCGCCGGAAATCGAGCCAGTACCGGCTGAAAGGAAGAAAGTGCCACAGCCTGCGAAGCGCCAATCGCGAGCGATGGACGAACCGGATGTTTTGATTAAACCGGAAGAGACGGCGAAGGAATCGCAGCAACCGGAAGTCTTCAATGAATCATCGCTGCATTCCGTAATTACGCAACTAATTGTCAATTCCAAAATGGACGATGCTGAGGGAGAGGGAACCAGCGAAAATATTCAAAATGGCGGCGGAAGTTCTGCATCACCACAAGATAAACACAAATCGAAAATGACTCCGCGTAAAGTAAAGAAGAAAGACAAGAAACGTAGGAAAGAGAGTGCATCGAGTAACGCATATGATGAACATAAGGCCGAAGATAATATTAAAGAAGAAGCTGATGTTTTGGATCGCGAAAGTACCGGAAGTCGAGACAGTGGCGCCAAAATGGATTTCCCGCCAAAATTCAAAGGCGGCGATATGGACAAGAGTTTTGCGATGTCTGAGTTGAGTTTTGGGACCGCCATGAGTAGTATACCTGACGTAACGCAGGTTCATGATGTCATACCTACTGACGTCGTTTCTGACGTCGCGCCAATGGATGACGTCAAAGCGATTACTGATGACGTCAACGCAATGACTGATGACGTCACACATTTGGTTGATGACGTACAAGTACCGGATTTGGACCCACTGAAGAAAACTAAGAAAGTAAAGAAAGAGAAAAAGAAGGATAAGGATAAATACAAGGATGGGAAGAAAAAGAAAATCCGAAAACCAAAAGCGGGAACAGAAAAGCCAAGAATCGAAGATATATTTATGCAACAGGATACAGTACCTGCTGTTGCCCAAGGCGTACCGCAACCAGAAATAGATTCTGAACCGCCGAAGATAGAATCTATACAAACACAAGTAGAGTCTACTCCAGTTGAAGTGGGCGAAATTGCAGATAAGTCAGCTGATCGATCGGGAGTATTCCAAATCGAGGGCGAGAAAATCGATACTATTTGCAAGGGAATATTGAAAGACTTTGGTAAGAGCGAAATCAACATTAAGGACGAAGAAGAACAAAAGGAAGATACCGATAAAGTACCTAAAGTGGCTGATACTAAAGTACCCAAAGTACCGAAAGATTCTGGCGACCTTGCCCTTATGGATACTGTTATTTCGGATCATCATTTCGCCAAGGAGGAAGAGGTACTTCTTGACGACTCATTCAATTCCACTGCAAGTACTGAAAGCGAGGAAGGGTACTCGGAAATAAGAAGTACCGTGTCCGGTCATTTGATGAACGACATGGATTTCAATGATTCTTATTCTGACGATGATATAAATAAAAGTGTTAATCTATTGGGTTCGAGTGAGTATCTGGATCAAATAATGGACCGCGACAGAGAAAAAGCAACAAGCGACTTGAATCTGAATCTAATTGATAATAAACCATTCGACGGGCAAACGGCAGTGAGCGATAAACGTATTCGCTCAAAATCCTCGAGCGATATTAGAAGAAACAAAATGGCGGTCGCGTCACCGAGACCGGATCCGGAAATGAGCGATAAAAGAGCAGCAGACGATAAATCGAAAACGAGTGAGGAAATCGCGCAAATTGCGCAGAATATCAGCAAAGAATTGGATGCCAGTATGGGATCAGCGAAAAGTTCGGGTAGCAAGTCTGAAAATAAAGCTGAAAAAGCTGAAGCTAAAGCTGAAAATAAAGCTGAAAACATTGAGGCAGAAACTAAAACTGAAACCAAACCATCTCCTCCTCGACTACCACCGATTAATCCGATTGGTATCTCCATAGCAACCGAACGGAAGAGTCGAATGGATTACAAATCGAAACTTTCACCTCGTTTGCAACCTACTTCAAAACCTACTACGGAACACAAACTTATATCACCGCGTTTCAAACCTACAACAAGACCAGAGTTCAAACCAGAATTGAAACCTACTACAAAACCTGATAGCAAACCTTCAACAACGGAACAAATACCGGTGCAAACACGCATAAAATCAACAACGAAGATAGAAACACAACCTGTATCACCATCAAAGACCCCTGTTTCACAAGTTCGACAAATTCCAGTTTCGCCGTTGAGATCTTCTGCCAGCCCATATGTTCCATCTTCACTAGAATTTTCACCGATTCGAAAAGAGGGTAAACTACAGCTAGATAAGGTACATGTGATTGTCAAAGAAGAAACAAAGGAGGAGATATTCATTTATAAAACGGTTCCGAAAACGCAAGAGAAGACGGAAGCAACTGAGATACCGAAACCAGATGTTGTTGAATCGAAAGTGGAAGAAACTACTAAAGTCACTGAAGTTACAGAAGTGCCTATGACTACAGAAACCAAGCTAGAAGAAGTAAAAACTGAAGTTGTTGAAACACAAGTTGAACCCCAAGCCTCCGCACCAACACCGGCAAAACGCCTCAATTACTTATCACGAATCCAAGATGTACCCAATGATCAACCTGTTGAGCGTTTTGAAGCGGTTCAGGATGCACCAAAAAGCGATGCAACTGATGAACTTAAACCGATTCCATGGAACGTCAGGCGTGGATCGACCCCGGAAATGGATATATATGATGTCGGTGAGACTCTAACGTTTAAGATGAAGAAATACAGTGCATTGGACGGCCGTGAATTGCATACACCCACTGAGGAGGTAGCAACGCAAGTCAAGCATGTGCACCAATCATTTGTAGAGTCTACGGTAGAATCTAGGTCATCTGTAGAGTCTACACAAGAGACTATGGAAGAGTCTAAGAAACCAAAGAGTCAAGTTGCAGAGAAACCACTGGAAAACACAGAACAACTCCACGACTATATCCAATCCGTCATAGATTCATCCATCGATAAACACAAACGCGATTTCACGCTACAACTTCAACGCCAAAGCTACATGTCCGGCCGCACACCGGAAAAGACCAACCGCCAAACAGTATCCCGCTACGCCGACGAAGCCGCACAACGAGTTATATCGAATATCGAAGCTTCCGTTTTGCATATTTTGGAAACATCCGGTCTTGATTCGCCAACGAAAACGGCGGTCGATAAAAATGTACTCGTACAGAGTTTATCGTCGCAGCTTATGGATGAGGCGGCTGGCAGAGGGTATGGAGTGGCCGAGACTGACGCAGGGAAATTGGAGGAAGAGGAAGAAGATTCGGGTCCGTTTAGGCCGTTCGGGATCGGAGCTCCCCGACCTACACCGAAGAAAACTACGCCTGTTGAACCACGATCTCCGGTCAGTGTTAAGTTATCGGGTTCGGGGAGGTCACCATTGAACGAAAGATCACCGGATATAAGGTCACCTATTGTAAGCCCTACACTTAAGAGTTCACCGGAAGTTAAAACGCCACAAAGTGAAAGGTCATCTTCGCCAGATGTTCAAGTTGAAACAGAGACAACTATACAAACGGACCAAGATCTTGCAGAATCAGACAAAGAGAAAACCCCGCCGGAACCAGGAAAAGAAACCAAAGAAGAAAGCTGGCTTCTGATAGAGAAACACCTACATGAACCCAAAATAGAATTATCCCCAAGAGGCGACGAAAGCCCTGACGTCCACAAAACATCTTCAGTTAGTGGCAACGTCAAACCAGACGTTTCAAATGTAAAGAGTGATACGTCAGAAAGAGATACGTCTGATGATTCGTTCGAGCATATTGAGATTACAGAGGATGTCGCAAACGCGATAAAACATGAATTAACGAAACATGACACAACTTTTAAAGCGAAACAAACTGAAACAACCACGTTATACAGCGAGGAAACAATTGTTGAGACGACTTCGGAAGTGGTTATCACAGAAGAAATTAAACAGGAAAGCAGTGATACTGCAATGGTGAAAAGTGCATTCAAAGCAAAAGACGTTTCTGATGTCACTGAGCAGGAACAGATGGTTCCCGATGTACATATAATTGACGACTCTAAACAGACTCTAGATGAGGATTCTATTAGAGATTCAGAGACAGAACAAGACCTACCCTTACCGACGTCACCAAAAGACAACAAAACACAAACACCGCCGATAACCGAAGATAACTCTCGAGAACCCTCAGCTCCATTATCTCCCGATTCGCAACAAGACACAGCCACACCTACCGAAGAAACATCACTTACAACAACTGATTTCAATTTCGAACCTTTAGACCCACGTGACCGAAAACCGGATGTTGACATTTCTAGAACTTCCGGTGACGCGACCGGAAGTGGATCCGAAAGCGGAAGTGATGATGATGATTCTGGATTCCAGATCCAGGGTATCGCTGTGGTGGACGATAATGCGATTGAGAATCTGTTTACACGGAGGTTGCAGCAACTGGATATGCTGAGTCAGGGCATAGACAGGTAGACGTTCTAATCAGTTATTGAGTCACCCCCAATCAGTTTTTGGGTCACTTAGTATTTGCTATAGAAACAGCATTTATAAACATGTTTTACAAACTCAAAAAACTCAACACTTTAGTATGTTCATGA
The DNA here is from genome assembly GCA_001703475.1 of Hydroides elegans. Classification (NCBI taxonomy): domain Eukaryota; kingdom Metazoa; phylum Annelida; class Polychaeta; order Sabellida; family Serpulidae; genus Hydroides; species Hydroides elegans. The sequence continues at coordinate 16,812 of LQRL01129268.1, read as the reverse complement.
TTTTATTTGTTACGTTATAAAAGTATATTTCATATTTTTTTCCTATTTAAAATAGTGAGTGACCCAAAACTTATTTCCCCTTCTAGGTTTTGTCTGTTGTGTTTTGAGACCTCTATCTGTCTTTAAGCCTCTTCCGCCATAATATATACTAAACGTCAAAAGTATCTAATATTATTTTTGGAAATTTCTGGGTAAAACATGAAGCGTAACATATTTTTCAAAATTTAAGAATAATTAAGTTTGGTATGTTGACAGTACATCCTGAAATTTTCAGATAAATTGAAAATCAGTTAATGCATAAAATAATCACTTGAAGAACACAGGGGTCAGAATCAAAAGTCACAAAACGCCATACCACTACACAATTGTTTGTTAACCACTCTTTTCTTTGATGGGTGAATGTCTCAATAATCGCAATGCAGTAATATTATTTTATCATGAAACAAATCATATTTTTATTGCTAAATTATTGTTTTTAAGTTTATCATTCTTCGTTTTCAATTAACATAATTAATCCAAAAAGGATAGGAAGCACTAGATGGATAATTACGGTTATTGTGTGTGATCGTGATCGGGCTTTTACAAACTGGCGGATCTGCACATTTATCGTGCATTTTAAAATAATTTTCTCATTAAGGTTTTAAGTAACCATTTGATTTCTCATGATTCAAATATTTGGAAAGACTTATTGTAATATTGTAAAAAAAAAACATCCGATCGAGCAAGCGATATATCGTTGTTCCGAACAGTAAATAACTATCAAATCTTTTAGACGGCATAAATAAATATTCGTTATTTTATTCAATTTAATTTTTGTAAGAATCATTTACAAAACAGGTATACCAACACATGCGTAAGAGAAGCCTTATATGAAAGTTTTAAAATGGTTTTGCTGTTTACCAGCTTTCTATTGCCCGATACCGCTAGATCTGCAATGGCTTTGATGATTTATACCGTTTTCTTACCACTTAGGGTTTTATTGCCAGAAAAAAAAACTAGTCAAAGTGAAAATAATGCTGAAACAATAATTATTTGACTTCTGAATCTTGAAAAATTAACAATATTGCTTAGGCGCCATTATTACATAGACTAATTGATAAAAGTAACCGACTTCAATAAACTATGCAGTGGTATGGCGTTTTGTGACTTTTAACTTTGACCCCTGTGTGCTTAAGGTGAGTTTTATTCACATTCAATGTTTTTCAATTTAACTGAAAATTTCAGAAAGTACTAACGATATACCAATCTTATATTATATTGAATAAAAATAGATATGTAGCACCTTATCTTTAGCTCAAAATTTTTCAAAAATAATATTAGATTCTTTTGACGCTTAGTATAGAATAGTGTGTGTATGGTTATACCGAATTTGAATAAGAAATTAAATAAAGTTTCTATAAAAAAAATTAATTGAATAGCGGTGCTTCACGGGTGATCAATCGACATTTGCCAACAATCGTCAAACATGCGTTCATAGAATTGATGTGATTTGAAGTTTAGTTTATTATTAGGCAATGCGTGATTAAAGTTTAATTCTTATTAGCTGTACTTTTTTTAATGTAGTCAATGTTTCATATATGTTTTATAAA
>LQRL01129268.1:3007-15037 GCA_001703475.1 Hydroides elegans | reverse complement strand
TATATTAAAATATACCCTCTTATCTTAATATCATATCTTATCTTGTGAACTTAGGTCCCTTGAGGAGGTTCGTCAAGTCAAAGAAAGTCTCAACGAAACTTTGAATGACTCAGAACTAGACGATAGCACGAGGCAATCACCAACCAAATCACCAAGCAAACTAGGCAGGTCACCCCTGAGGTCACCCAAAAGATCAACTGAAAAGTCCCCCGAGAGATCACCTCAAAGTTCACCTACAAGGGATACAGTTACGTCTGATGACGTACCTCAAAGAAAAGATGATACTGAAATCCCCGAATCAGACACTCAAGTACCTTCTGCTAGTATCAAAGTACTATCAGTAGAGGCCGAGGTACAGAAAGCAAATACTCCTACGCAAGACACAGACGATATTATTACATCTGAAACCGTTGAGGTGTCTCAGTCTTCACAGGAACCGCTCAAAACAGAAGCTAGTCAAAACGTGGTGGAATCTAGTCCAACACTAGAATCTACATCGGAGTTAGAATCCAAGCCGGGACTAGAATCTAAACCGGAAAAAGATTCTAGACAGGAAGTGACGAAATCAGAAGAGACCGCTGATGACGTTCTTCAGCAGTTTAATGATATTCTTTCTTCTTGTGGAGAGGATGAAGATGATGAAGAAGAAAAAGAAGAAGCAGATTCTAATGATGTACCTAAGGAAGAGGATCAAGGTAATGTAAATTTGGTGAATTGCATCAAATAAATGTACATGTATAAAGAGTAAAATGGCGATACAAACGGTGGATACCATAGCACATAAAGGGATATTTACGTTAAATTAAGAAAACTAGTTTTGCATACATTCGAATAGAAACTGCATATTTTTGAAAAAAAAGAAACAGAATTATAAAAGTGTTAATCATATTTAAACAGTGTTTAATAATTGAAAACGCATAATTGTGTATAATTATAAAGCTGAGCCAGAAAACATATTTCATGGTTTATTTGAGTGAATTCGCGTTATATGTTTACTTTTATAATATAAATGTGTGTATGTATAATCAACAGACAAAACAAGATTCCGTTCTCCTTCTATTGACTCGGAAGGACACATTTCGGACACAGCTAGCACAACGTCCTTCGATACAGTCATTCACGTTAGCGATGCAGAGAGTGATAAAGAAGGGGATAAAGGTATTGTTGACATGCATGTTAACGTTGTAGTTTCTGAATGGTGTGTTCATAGTTGTGTGTGTTAATATGGAATGTAAAGATTTAGAAACAATTCTTCAAGGTAAACATATATGTTCACGTTGTGAAATTGTTTATTGTTTGAAGCAGTTTGTTTATTTGAGTGTAATTTTTAATTAGTATTTAGTGAAGGACCAACCCATTGTTTTGTAATTTTCGTCACTTCGCCAATAGACTCTATATCCCTACTCCGGAGATTAAATTTTGTATTGCTCCTTAAACTGCATGATATTACAGTTCTTATTTTTTTTCACAATTATACTCCTCGTTGGTGAACTCTTTCCATTCACAAATCCATATTTTAGTATATACAACATTTACTTATATACTTTTTTACTGAATATATACGTTAACCAAATGGCTAACTGGTAATATTCGGATATTAAGTCTTATAAAAAGAAAAAAAAGAAATAACCGACATATGATAAATTCTTCTTATTTTTTCTTTCTAAGTGGTTTTCTTGAAATCTAATGTTTGTGTTTTATATGTTTTCCTTGTGTGTGTATAAACAATTGATTTGATTTGTTATTTTTTAATCATCTAGAATTTATTTGTTATACATGTATATAATTAAATTATGCCCACGCATACTAAAAAAATAGGTGAAAAATACATGGGTCAATCTGACCTTATAATGCAGGCCCATGTTATAGCATGTTAAATAGCGCACCTCCAAGCATGGAAAATGTCCACATGAAAGCATGAGCAAAATGTCACTAGAGTATATTAGAATCAAATGGTGTCTTATCCTAGATTCTACACCAACGAAACCGGATGTCCCTGAAATTACTACGCCAACACCAGGTGATGAAAGTAGTTCCCAGTCAAGCACAGAATCTGAAAACGATGATTTTAATGAAGGTAGTGGTCGTATTTTGTTAATAAAATAGAAAAAAAAGGTAGACCTCTCAACCATTTAATGCACCACCCCAAAACGCGACCAGTTTTTTAATCACTTTTTATTTTTCTTAGAAACAGCACAAGCGGATTACACCTAAACATATATTATGACCATGTTTTATCAAGCATGACCATAATTTTTATTTTGGTGTAAATAAATTCAGTTATAGTGCTATTTCTATGACAAATAAAAAGCGGTTCAAAGACTGGTCGCGTTTTAGGTTGGTACATTTACTGGTTTACAGGTCTATCGCCACACAGGACGCTTCATAGAGCCGATTTACACAAATTACAATTATTAACAATTATTTATGTGATATTTTTTTTCTAAGACGCTTCGTGAAAGAAGTTAATGTTTCATGAAAAACGTAGAATTTATTAAAACAATCGAATAAAAAGCAAAGACTCGATGAAGCCCCCAGCGTGGCGAGGTTCTAGAAAATAAATTTTGGTGTCTCACGTTTACATTACAATGTGTGTTAATATTTAAATCAAGTTATAAATCTTATGAAGTTTGCTGTGTGATAAATGTTGCTGATTTTCATTAGATGTTGATTTTTACATAAGATGTTATTTTTCTTTATATAATATTTTTTTTCATCAGTTTAAGCCTAAATATGATTATTAAATTGGTTATTTAAAACATAAATTTACAATCCGGTGGCAGACTGCAACATCATTGTATATAAGAATTCTATAAATAAAAATATTATCGAAAATTAACATACAACTTAATTGTAAGGAATTGGTGTTTTAGAAGAAAATATTTGTCTAGAACAATGAGTTTACTGATGATCTTTAGATTAATCCAAACTATAAAATTTATCTAAATGATGATATCAAGATCGATCGGAAGTATTAAATTTATCTATGACTTGATTTGGGATGATTTAATGGGCATGGTGAGGTTATGGTGAAATTTAAGGTTAAGGTGATGATATAGTCTACATATGATAACATCATTGTGTCAAAGGTATCGAACACCTAGACGCTTAAAGATAATTCATTTGCACACATTAAAATTTAACAAAAATATATATTTTTATCAGATATCAACATCAAACCTGGTTCGCCTTCTGAGGATCCCAGCTTCGGCAAGACGTACCGATTGAACCGACGCATTAGTCGCGACTTCGATGGAACTTTAGAGGATCTTGTTCAGCTCAACGATAGCAAAGAGGTAGGTTAAGAGAACTCTTCTTTCAATTGAAACAATGCAATTTTGAACGGATAGAAGTTCATGGTCAATAATTTATATATCGAGAAAGAGTATGATAGAAACGAATGGAGAGGGTACCATACTTTGTTGGAAATAAGTCAGTTATATTGGATAAAGAGGGAGGGTTGGGGGGTTTAGGTGATTGAATTGTAGGAGGAAAAACTTAGTATTGGCAAGACGTACCGCTTGAATAGACGCATCAGTCGAGACTTTGATGGAAGTCTAGAGGACCTTGTTCAGCTCAACGATAGCAAAGAGGTAGGTTGTGGACTCGACAAATAACATTGAAAAATAACATCAAAAAATTGAAACATTGCAAAATAACATCGAAAAATAACATTGACACGTGGTTGCATTTATAGTAGCGTATTCCCTAACTGGTGTTACAACATGTAAATAGCGTGGCATTTGCCAAATTGAATTCAAAATTCGATTGCTATTCAACGTAGCAATAACGTTGCTTTATCAAGAGACACTATAATACACAGCCGACAAAATATGTAGAATATTATACGATAACGTGCTATCGATGCTTCGTTATTCGGCAACGTAACAATTCAATTTCCCCTAGGACATATGCGATACGGACACGCCAAAATACAAGCCGCCAAACGTGGGGCTCGAACATACGACCCTGAAATTAAGATTCTCATGCTCTACAGAATGAGCTAGCCGGGCGCTGTAACAATTAACTTAAATAAAGGTTCTAAGAAAATATTCTTGTTCACTAAAAGTAAATACATAATATACTTTTGGGTCCAAAATATATAAATCGCCCAACGTGGGGCTCGAACCCACGACCCTGAAATTAAGATTCTCATGCTCTACAGAATGAGCTAGCCGGGCGCTGTAACAATTAACTTAAATAAAGGTTCTAAGAAAATATTCTTGTTCACTAAAAGTAAATACATAATATACTTTTGGGTCCAAAATATATAAATCGCCCAACGTGGGGCTCGAACCCACGACCCTGAGATTAAGAGTCTCATGCTCTACCGACTGAGCTAGCCGGGCGCTGTTACAACAACTTAAATAAAGGTTCTAAGAAAATATTCTTGTTCACTAAAAGTAAATACATAATATACAATGTACTTATGGGTCCAAAATATATAAATCGCCCAACGTGGGGCTCGAACCCACGACCCTGAGATTAAGAGTCTCATGCTCTACCAACTGAGCTAGCCGGGCGCTGTTACAACAACTTAAATAAAGGTTCTAAGAAAATATTCTTGTTCACTAAAAGTAAATACATAATATACTTTTGGGTCCAAAATATATAAATCGCCCAACGTGGGGCTCGAACCCACGACCCTGAGATAAAGAGTCTCATGCTCTACCGACTGAGCTAGCCGGGCGCTATTACAACAACTTAAATAAAGGTTCTAAGAAAATATTCTTGTTCACTAAAAGTTAATACATAATATACTTATGGGTCCAAAATATATATATAGCCCAACGAGGGGCTCGAACACACGACCCTGAGATTAAGAGTCTCATGCTCTACCGACTGAGCTAGCCGGGGGCTGTTACAACAACTTGAAAAATATTCTTGTTCACTAAAAGTAAATACATAATATACTTTTGGGTCCAAAAAATATAATTCGCCCAACGTGGGGCTCGAACCCACGACCCTGAGATTAAGAGTCTCATGCTCTACCGACTGAGCTAGCCGGGCACTTATATCCAAAAGACACTAAGACAACCCAATTTTACGAAATATTCTTGTCCAATAACAAACATATTATGCATATAGATATTCATAGATCCATACAAAACATTCGCCCAAAGTGGAGCTCGAACCCACGACCCTGAGATTAAGAGTCTCATGCTCTACCGACTGAGCTAGCCGGGCGCTGACATAAGGAACTCAGACTAAACTTCTTGAGCAATAACAAATATAGTTATCTCATATTCTCACTAAAGGAAGCTTTCATATGTTTTCCTTTGAATATAGTAGATAAAAAATCCTTTGTTTTGTATAACTGATCGTTGTGTGTGTGTGCCTTATTCATGGACTTACTCTATATAAATCATTTCCTTTGTGCTGGATTACCCTTTTTATTTTGAGGAATTACATAATTTAATTAGGCTCTAATCATCATCGCATAATCAGTAATGTTAGATTTATCAACGTAGAAAATGACCGATGTTTTTTTTTGCTTACAGGTTGTTGCAACGGCCGATCAAAATCTTTCTCAAGATGATGAAAGTCCCTTCAAGCAAATCGCCGTCACTATTGTTGACAACGTACTCTCTGACGTCGTTCAACTCATGCGACGTCAACATGAACAAAATGACGTCACAAGTGAAACAAGTGACGTCAGTGACGTAATAAAATCAGACACGATCGAGGAATTACAAAAAGAGGAAGGGATTGTGACTGAATCTCCAGGGACCGCTGAGGAACCGATTCCTCAACAATTAGTGCGTGAGGAACCAACTTTCGAAACACAAACCATTTCGACAACTTTCGCAGAAGCGAGTTCATTCGTTCCTCCCGCTGGTGAGTCATTTGGTCTGGATTTATCACGTAGTCTGGATAATCTAGTCAATGTGGGTACAGAGGAAGAAAAAAGTGCGGATAATATCGTTCTTTTATCGTATACTAAGCAGGAAGAGTCCACAGTGCTTCAAAAAACTGATCTAGACTCTACTTTAGAAAATGCTGAGTCATCACAAAAAATTGCTGACTCAGGAAGTAAAAATGCTGACTCATCAAGTGACGATAATTCGGACGATTATGAAGATGATTTCGATGACGATGACGACGATGACGATAATGACGTCATGAAAAGTAAAGACGCCACGTCACATCCCTACGCACGTCTTGATGACGTCACAAACCAAGATGGCGGCGGTGATGAATCATCAGCTGATGACGTCAGAGTTTTTCGCGCATGCGTACAAAAAGACGACGAACTAGACTCTAGTAATGACGATATAGAGTCTAGAGAATCTGACGATGTGGATTCTATAGACTCAGGAGGCATTCAAGAGAGGAGGCATTCAGGAGATGAGTCTATACCAGATTCGGATGACGATTCACGCGGAGGAATAAGAGGGCGGTTTAATGTGAGTGGGTCGCCGCTTGATTCTAGTGGATCGCACTTAGATTCTAGTGGACCGGAAGAAGAGGAAAGCGGAAGTGAGGAAAGTGATTCGGATGCATCGTCAACCGAAGGGGTTAATAGGACTGGCGGATACAACATCAGCGAAATAGGTAAAGTTGCTTTATAAGAATAACACTAAAGGAGCGTTCACGCAAACAAAAATAAAAGAAAATAAAAGCTCGAGAATGGAAAGCTCGAAAGGCCCTTTTGTATTAAAACTTGGCGATTTATCCCTTCTGGTCACGCAAAATACGGGCTTTTTTTGCTACATTTTCGATTTTTATGCTTGTATGAACGCGGCGGCCTTAGGCAAAATCTTGTCTTGTTGAAATATTGATAAAGGTATATCATGGAAACAAAATACGCTTTGACTTCGAGGCATTTTACGACAGATTAAACTAGATTCAATCGTTAAAGTTTAGAATTTATTTAACAAATATGTCTGTTGGTTTTATTCTCAATGCAAATGAGAATAGCTAACATATGTAATGACTGTGTTTACATTTATTTGATTACGAAATCATTCATTGTAGTCAAATAAAATAACATAATTTAATAATAAGAATGTGGAACAAATATGCTTTCATTCTTCTAGATTGAAAACATAGATGATGCTGTACGTTATAAATGTCACTGTTAAAAATAACACATAACATGCAAGTGATTTTGTACATGTGTATATATGTACATTTATACATAATTCAACTGCATGTATAAATTAAGCATGTAACATAATGTATATAATGTAGTTTAGACATAAAACGAGAATTTCCATTTTTAGATGATGATGACGCAGATCAAGGCCGAAGCAGTCGCAGTTCGCTCAGCGAATTAAGCGATTCCACGGACAGCGACAGTTCGCACGAGGTCGAAGCGGATATCGCCGCGGGAAACGCCGCGAGTAGCGATGGTGATTATCGCTACTACGATTTCCCGCCCGGTTTAGACGAAGATGATTTGGAATTTGTTTCGAGCGATGATCTGCAGTTTATCGATATGCGACCGAATCGCGGATCGATTCCGATGGAATTGCATACCATAATGGAGACACCGGAACCCGGATCTGGCGACGAGGAGGAACTTCCGGTCGGACCGGAAATGGGATCGATGACCGGATATCAGCACGAAGACGAACCGGAAAGCACGCGCGACTCGACGCTCGATTCGGAACATGCCGGGTTTCAATCGCAAGGCGGTTTCAGTGTCCCGTCCGATTTCGCTGATGTTTCGTTAGCGACGTCCGGCTTCGAAGCGTCGCTAGGGCCAGATTCCGGTTTCAATGATGCGGCGCTAGGGACAATGGAAATGTCGATTCGCGATTATACCGAAGAAGCGATGGCCGGTTATCGAAATAATCGGCACGTCGACCTTCATAACGCTTCTATTTCCGAAGAAGAAGGCGGTCTATTAACTCCGGAACCGAACATTGTACCACTCAATATAACAGCGGAACAAGCGTTTATCCCTATCCAAAGAGACCAAACGAGCGAGTTATCTCATGAGGTTCCCAACCAAGATTTTCCAGCAGAGGAATTATCCACCTCAAATTTCTCCACCACCCAGGACTTTTCCCTCACTCATGAACAAGACTTATCCCTCCCTCCTCCTGCTGCCTTTTCTCCAACTTCCAAAACGTCCGCCCAGGGGTCATCTCCTAATCCCCAGGGCCCTTTCCCTAATCCTCAGGGGCCCTTCCCTCGTCCCCAGGGACCTCCTCCCCCTCCCCCTAATCCGGGATCAGTGACCGAACATGACTCAGCAACCGCAGCAGTGACAGCTGCAGCCATTGAGCATGCGCAACAAAGTACACGTGCACTTTCACCAAGTTCACAAGAAGGTGCACGTGCACTTTCGCCACAGGGTACACGTGCACTTTCGCCGGAAACGGTCGCAGCGGGAAATTTGCCTGATACGCTGTTGGTGGAAAAGGCATTGATGGAGAGTCTGTTTAGCAATCTGGGTGAGTCTAAATATTAAAACAGATATTTTGGTTATAAATTATATTTAAATTGATATGATATGTTCCATTGCGATAATGTTTTGCAAACTAGTCGGTGGAAAATTTGTTTAGTGACCTGGAGCAAGAAACTATTAACACATTTGATAGTGGTCGGGGAGGGGTGGTAATATCGTGTAAGTAAATGACTATAATGTGTTAAAAAAAAAGTCATACTTATTGATTGCGTTTTGACTCTTTGAACAGTTATGAACAATTTCGTTTGGACGAATATTGATTTGAATAGATTTAAATAGTCTAATATATAAGTTGGGTTTTAAAAAATAGATATGTCGTTAATTATCGTTAATTTTCGCAAGATTCCCGTTACATATAAAGAAAGATAACATTGTTTCCATTCTAGCAAAAAGCAAAATTCTCGGTACGTTGCAAATAAATATAGAGTCACAATATGACTCATTTTCAGGCACTTTAAAAACTTAAAATATACTTTGTCTCTAAATTAAAAATTACTCATTCCTATTTTTATTGTGGGAGGATTTCATAATGTATATTCGCTCTCTGAAATTCATATCGTGGGTCATTTGGTTTTAAGCACATCACTGGGAATTGGATAAAAGCACAATTCTATAAAATCGTTGTATATACCTTAATGTTTCTTTAAAACACCAGGATTTGACTAACCGTACAATACGGTTTAGATACATTTGCAAAGTCTAAAACATTAACATAAACAATTAAAAACCAAATTATTTCTGTTTATTTAGCCACAACTTATAAATATTATATTTGTCTTTGGACAAGAAATTAGACTCTAGATTATGATTAATAAAAGGGTGATTATTAACCATTAAATATATCTTTTTTCCTGAATGTTATTAAAAATATATATTGTAGATATTAATCGGAAATGAAATTAAACTTCGGCCATAAATGCATTTTAACAAATATGGAATGACACTAATAAGATAGTTCTATTGCTATTTTTAGCGTTTTGGTACTAAATCTAGGTAAGGGAACATACATTTGTACACAATTAAGATATGTTCCATAGCCAAATGTACATATGAATATAAAATAACAACGATTTGAAGGAAGGAAAATAATGATTCACAACAAAAATATTTGAGTTAGAATAACCATTGGTCCTTTAATTTTTTTCTCTTTTTTTTTGTAATGACCGTTCATATACATTGCAATATTTCACTTCCAAATAATCGTGCTTTATATAGATATAAGTAAAATCGAATTCTCAATGATGAAATAATGTTTTAAAATTATCTTTGAAGTATGCGTTGAGAAGGCGATTTGTACATGTATATGATAGGTTTTTCTTATTTTTACGGACACATTATGTGAGTTTTTTTTCTTTTTGGCGGGTTGTTTATTTATCCCAAATTATCTATTTTTGAATTGGTTGTTATTTTATATCGTACAATTGGCGTATGTTGTAAAATTCTAACTATCGCTCCATTTTAGTTATTTCAAAATAGTAATTTCAAGATTTAGTTATCACTTTGAGTAGAACATATAAGTATGCAAAGTACTTCTTTTATAGGTTTATAAGTTTATTTTGTTTAAAAGTCTAACGATTTACAAGTTTATGAGTATTTTGAATTTGGTTGACTATTTTCTATTTTTGGGTATAAATAAGCTATTATAGCAGATTTCGTTATTGTCTATAATAAGTTGATGCTATGTTTATTTTACAGTTTTGGTAGTTTTTCGTTAGTTTTTAATTTCGTTCTTAATCTTGTAAGTAATGCTTTAGATGTCGGCGCACTTAGTTTCAATCTAGAATATAAGATAATTTATTTCATAGTAAAATGCAATCAAATTGTCTTGCATGCATATGTTATTATTTCAAGTTTTTCTACACTCTAATTATCTAGCATTTTAATTTCATATTTTTCGATCTGCACAAAAGTCTTTTCCCACCACAACAATACTTACAATACTCAAATATTGATCTATTTCGCAAACTAATTTGAAAATATAACACATAAAAAAGCTATAAAAGGCTTTAAGATTAGGTACACTTCAAGAAAAAAAGCTTTTATCTAAACGATAACAGTGACAAAGAGTTATGCATTGCATTACACATGTGAGTGGAAAATGCTATTTTCAGCATCATAACTTCCTACTGTAATCACATTTTTTTTTCCGGAAAATAAATAGATTACAAAAACATTTTTCGCCTCAAATTATTCACCTTTTTACACGCATTTCTTTTAAAATATAATACCTTTCGCTTAATTTTCTCTTATATGAATTTGAATATTATTTCTGTGATTGATTTTTTAAACAACATTATCGGGTTCAATATTATCTTTAAATTATTTATTGAATAATTTAGTAGATTAGATACAGTTTCCATATAAAATCTGAAATTTAAGTCATTTAGTTAAAAACATATATATCCAGATTAATCGAAGCAACTATGTTTGAATATGGACCATATAATCGTGACAACAAACTCCTTAGCTTGAAATTAGGCATACATTTGATTTTTGGTTATTCAAGCTTTACTAAATAGTGACTTTTTACGACAAAAATAAGCATATATAGGTGTAGAATCAAATTAGTCTTGTCATTATATTTAATTCAATGTACATATATGGAACCTTTATGATTTTTATCCTTGATATAGCAAATTGATTGGGTGTTAATATGGAGTAGTTTAGCTAATTAGATGATACAAAAAGACCCCATTGTGTACTAATATAGATAATTAAAAATCATTTGCAGTGCATTATGCACAAAACGCCTAAGATGTACTAATATAGATCATTCAAAATTATTTGCAGTGCATTATGTACTAATATATGCTTTTCATTTTATGCTTTCAGGTTCCATTGTGTTTCTGCTTTTCGCCATTTTCGTCTTCCACATCATGGACAAATGGTTTGTCAAAGACATATTTTGATTGTGACGTCATAGTTAAAAGATCGTTTGATTGAGACGTCATAGACAAGCGGATCTTTTTGATTGGATGATGTGTGTTTGACGTCAACACTTAACAATCCTTTTGATTCGCTCCCCATCGAGCCATTTGCTTCACAAGTGACGTCACATGGCGTCATCACTTACCGAGCCTTTTGACTGCTCTATGGTTTGATGACGTCATGGCGAAACGGATAATTTGATTTGCCGAGTGACTTCTTGAAAAACTTAATGATTGGTTTCCTTTTATTTCAATAAATATATACTAATTGAGTGATCGCTTCGTAATCATTTTTACAAAACTTACCATACCTTTATACGCTTGAAATATTGAAATAATTTGAATGTATACTTATATATTACTCAAGGTATAATGATAAAATAAAACGTTTTCGTTATTATTCCAATCGAGTCAAAAGGCAGCATATACAGAATAAATACTGTAAATATAGATGAATTGATCAGTGATTGAAGGCGACCCATATTTTGTATTGAATATTGAAGATTGACATGTTCCTAGGACTATGATATAAGAAGGATGTGCAGCCGAGCACGTGATCCATCAGAAACACGCCTACTATGTTTATAACAAGCTTTGTTGGAATTTCCAAAAAAAGCATCATATATACGTTGCGTTATGATCAAGCTATTTATTGGTTTTATTATGAAAACATATCGAGCAAAT